>VXBO01003401.1:28703-50793 GCA_013400135.1 Rhinoptilus africanus
GAAGGCCAATGGCATCCTGGGGTGCATCAAGAAGAGTGTGGCCAGCAGGTGGAGGGAGGTCATCCTCCCCCTCTACTCTGCCTTGGTGAGGCCCCACCTGGAGTACTGTGTCCAGTTCTGGGCTCCCCAGCTCAAGAGGGACAAGGAATTGCTGGAGAGGGTGCAGCATAGGGCTACTAAGATGATTAGGGGACTGGAACACCTCTCCTATGAAGATAGACTAAGGGAATTGGGTCTCTTTAGCCTGGAAAAGAGGCATCTGAGGGGGGACCTTATCAACACCTATAAATACTTGAAGGGTGGGTGTCAGGAGGATGGGGCCAGGCTCTTTCGGTGGTGCCCAGTGATAGGACAAGGGGTAACGGGCACAAACTTGAGCATAGGAAGTTCCACCTAAACATGAGGAGGAACTTCTTTACCTTGAGGGTGGCAGAGCACTGGAACAGGCTGCCCAGGGAGGTGGTGGAGTCTCCATCTCTGGAGACATTCAAAACCCGCCTGGACGCGTTCCTGTGTAACCTGCTCTAAGGTGGCCCTGCTCTGGCAGGGGGGTTGGACTAGATGATCTACTAAGGTCCCTTCCAACCCTATGATTCTATGATTCTATGATCCCCCTGCAGTGGACACAACTGCTTGAAGTTCTGACAGCTAAGGATCCAGTTCATGGAAATATAGTTCATTTTGCAAATAAGTTACCAAAGTGCTATTCAAACAATTAGGTGAACAGCACTTACTTATGATAAATGACATCTCTGGTTGAACTTTTGCCACTGCTTGCCTAAAGCACTGCAAACACATACTGCCCCCTTCTCCCTTGCCAGCTACCCGCTAGGGTGGAGGGAAGGACACCTGGATACAACAAGGGAGCTACAGAGACTTGAAGCAAAAGGGAAAAGAGAAGTAAAAAAGATGAACTCATGTGCAAAGTAACATAATCCATAGGATCAAATATAGGCCACTGGAAAAAATGATGCTCAGAAATCACTAATAATCGGAGACTGGGGGAGGTACTGTGCTGGCATGAAACTCGAGTTGTACCTATCCAAAAAAACAAAGCACAAAGAACCCAGAATATTATGTTTCTCATAAATATCAATTGTATGCTCTGGAATAGCAAACCTAGCCAATGTTGTACACTCAGTCTGAAAGATGACACAGCTTTGTTTTGATTTCTTGAAAAAGAGTACGAAAAAGTTACTTCTTAACTCATTTGAATATTTCAAAATAGACACCTGAGAGAAAACACTTAGAAGTCATTGCTCCACTCTTTTCATAGCTTCTAGTTTTTGAAAGGGCATCAAATTGTAATTTCATCTGAAAAAAGGAACAATAATAATGCAAGATGGGAGGGTCAGAGCTGACCTCATTTCATAGCCTCCTGTAGGTGTCTGTGGGGATCCCCAAGTAAAAGATACTATAGAATGCTACTCATCATCCCCTGGACTGATTTTTAAAAGAAAAAAAGATATGATTGTGTCACTGCTCAAATTTGACAAGTGACTTTCACACACAGCCAGCAAATCAGTTCTCTGTTTGCAATATATTTCAACAGAAGGGATCCCCAAGGTCCATCTCACTTCTCCAAGTATGTAGCAAGCTACAAACAAATTAATTGACCAGTTGGTGAACAAAGGCCACAACACAATGTAAAAAAACCCCAACATAGACCATGATTAGAGGCAGAGACACAAGTAGAGATGCATTCAATTTCTCTCTCCACTCTTCTACCTTTCTTATATAAGCAATGCAAGTCTAACACCACCCTGGATGCAAAGGATCGTGGACACCTGCACATTTTTCTGCACTTACCTAAACTTTTGAAAATATCTGCCACAAATTAATACATTATGCCTTATCTACTTTACTTTTCCTTACTGCTTCTAGTAACAATTACACTTACATATAAGAAAGTGTAACTTTAAATGTAGTGTCAAGTATGTAGTACCAGAAGATTGGAATAGACCAACCCATGCTACCTATCAAAAAAAGAGAGGTGAGGAGAATAAGAATTAGTGATGAATTTAAGACAGAACAAGAGTGGAAAAATATTCAAACTATTTGTTAGCACCTGGAAAAAAACAAGTTGAGTAACAGCTCACACGGACTTGTCAGAAGCAATTAGCGTCCAAACAATCTGAAGTGCCTTCAAGACTGGATAACAAGCTTTGCAAATAGAGGAGAAACCACAGATGACATTTATCTTGACTTCAGTAAATTTGGACACTGACACGCCCATCAGCAAATGAGAGAGATATGGTCTAGAGAAAAAAAATACAGTAAGTAGGCTGCAAGACTGGCAGACAGCCCTGAGAAAGCAGTTATCAGTGGTTCCTAGTTAGAACAGAAGGAACTACCCAACTAGGTGCTGCAGAGGAATGAGATTACTACAGAGCTATAAAACATGGACTAACCAGTAAATTTGGGGTGCTCAGCCAAAAGAGACTACTGAAGGTGTTACATAAAAACAGCCTTTAGGCATGTAAACAGCTGCCATAAAAAGTCAGGGAATGATTCATTTTCCATGTCCATGATGGATAAATCATGAGTAGTTCTGAGCTGCAGCAAGGAAGGTTTGTGCTAAGACATCACGAAAGCCTTTAGACATCAAGGATAATGATGATGCACTAGAATAGGTTGCACAGGGAGGCTGTGGTGGTGACTGGAAGCCTTTAGGAAAAGGTTACACAAACACATATCTGGAATATCATAGCTACAATCTACACCCTCTTCTAATGCAGGACCAACGGAGCAGCCGCTTGAAGTCCCCTGAGCTCCCTGTTTCTTCTGTGATAATTGGCTGTTGGCAAACAGCTTGCATTCCTGAACAAGCTTTATGAATACACCTACTGATACCTATACATGTCAGATATATTCATACAGAGTAATTCTGGAAAGTATGTCATTAGGTCAGGTCCCAGAGGATACAGACTGATACATGAACTCTACTAACGTCAACAGACCTGCCCTCCAGCCAGCCAGAGCTGTGCCCGGTATGCAGCAAGGTAATAACAGCTGGGAGCACAGAGCTGAAGCCACCACGCACAGAAAGCTCCCACTGCAGCCAGGGTGAGCAACAGGCTTCCAAAACTCTTCCTGGGGGAATGATTTTTACATGTCATTAATTAAAGACATACAGACAGATTAACTTAAAAATTTAACAATGTTTCTTTGAAGCATTCTGTTTCCTCCAATGCACTTGGAAATCTACTGCAACTGTCCTGCAACTAGCTAATAAACTGTAACAGCTACTTTAGTTAAAGATATAAGCCTTGTGTTAAAGGAATTTATACCAGGATTTTTGAAATGTGTAATAGTGCCAGTATAATAAGTAAATTCTCCATGGTATTAAAATCAAATTCATGCTTAAAACAACACAGTAAATAGTTATAATTGATATACCATCCCCTGGTCTTGAATACCGCAAACTAGGATGCTATGTTGTACAGTGCTTTCCTCCACTGGTGATTCATTATCTTAGGATTCCTTGTTATATGGCTTGAAAAGTTACATTCAGTGTGAAGAGTGATGGCAAAGTTTTAGTCAAATTACTACAATATGCCTTCTTTTTTTCCCTCAGTCTTTGGCATTATTTCATGCTAAACTTTGAACTTGCTGCTTTCACTGATGTGCATTTCAAGTTTAAAGCGAAACGGTCCAATAGCTGAAGCCAAAAGTTTGACCTCCATTATAACTGTTGTAATCTTCTGGGAAAATATCCTCTTGACTCTAATTTCTCTTTTCAGACTCACCATGCTGCTGATGAGAAATAATAGTTACTGGGGCTGTAAGGCCAAGATTAATGTCTGGCTCGGCAAAAAAAAAAAAAAAAAGAAAAACAAAACAAACGACCGGTAGCACTGAATGACACATGAAGTTTTTCCATTTCTCATGTATGATCACTTCCTAGATAAGCATGCTGGAGTAGCACAGCCATAAAATGAACACTATTACATGAAGAAATATTTAAGATCACATGATGAAAGTCTTTGGTTTTGAGTGCACATGCCTTTTGCAGTGTAACTGATTATACCATGGAGCACCATTATCTGACTTGTCAGTTTTGACGTAAGGGTCTGTAGGGCTGGGAGAAGTACTGCAAGATCAACAGTGTCTCACGCAACAGGATCCTGATCTCTCACTGGGGCTTGAGCAACTACTGCAATGCAAATATTGCGGCATTCTTCATTTTGCCTCAATTGGATAGTGTTGTTAGATGGACGCAGCATGTTTCTATCAAGAAATACTTGGCTGTGCTTCTACTGGAGTGAAATGATCCCTGTAAATACATGGACAAATTGTGGTTGGCCCTTGGCTCCACACATCAGAAAACCTTTCTGTCAGCAGCTGCAATACGGGGTGAAAGTTGGCTGATGCACTAGCAGGACCAGAATGGGAGCAAAGAAAAGGATCTCTGTTTCATGAGTTGTGGAGAGCCCTGACTCACTAAACATGGGCAGTTACAGCCTCCCCAGCTAGACTGTTCCTACCCATGGATGTTTTGCTTAGCACCTCTCAATAAGATTGGGGTAAGGAATATCCAGAGTGAATTTCTTTCTCTTTTTTTTCAATTTTTCCAGCATAGAAGAACAAGACTGCTTTCACATAGATTTTTTGATTTGGTGACATCAATAAAAGTTTAAAGTTCCTTGTCAAAAGAGACGAAAAAATTATAAAAAACACAAAAATGCTGCCAATGCCCTTGAACTAAGAGTGCTCATGCCTACCTGCTTAGCTTTCAGTACCCAAAAATGCTACCACTGCCTCATAATGATAAAAGTAAGATGGATATTTACTTGAGGTTAACAAAGCCTCTAAGGCAGAAGGAACCCAGGCTCTCACAAGCTTTCCAACTTCCAGTCAGAAACACGACATCCTACAAGAAACACTCTGAAGGAGAAAATGCCATTTGTGCAGTACACATGATATATTTGCTCTCAGTGGTATTGTCTGCTTTCAGCCAAGTCAGTCACCGGCAATTTTTGCAGCCAACCTAAGGAGTATGAATTGCAACAATCCAAACTAGAAGTTTATAACGCTCATTGCACCATACCAAGACTTCCATAAAAGTAGATAAAACAAAACCTCTTCCTTATGTCAAACAAAAATTGTTTTTTCCACCTTGGAAAACTGCATGGGAGGATGAGAGAAGTTTCACCATGACACTGAGGCTTCATGTCACTGAGCCTCACTGAGGCTTTGAGGTTTCCCATCATTGTTGATGCAAACGCAGCAATCAGCTCCTCAGATGAGTTACCTTTTGTTACTAGTGGTTCTGTCAATTGTGACTTTAGGTCAAGCCAGGAACCTCTCATCATTTGCTGACTTCACTCAAGGTTCATGGTAAAAGCTTAACCAGTACAGATATAGAGAAATATATCACTTACAAAGGTGGCATGAGAATCCATGGCATCTCCAGATATCTCTGAAATGCCTTAGGAAGAAGACATGAGAACAGTGACAAATTTAGGCATGTCAGACTTGGAAGCAAATCACAGAAAGCCTTCCCCACAAGACTAATTTTCATACTGGGACCTCTTCAGAAACACGTCTCTGATGAAACCACGAAAAAGGACAGATGCTTCCAAACTTCTCTGAGGCTTAGAAGAGAAGTCTTTTTTACTTGTGTATTTCTGATAAAGGCCCCAACAATGGAGACCAAGCAATTAAGTTTAATTAGGTTTTACCAGGAAACCTGCAGAATTTCATTTCAAAGAATACTCCACAAAGTAAAGCATTTGCAACGTTTGCTGACACCAACTTGTCTGCAGGTCCCCAAAGCCAGAATGCAATGCTGAAGCACTCCTATTGCCCAATACTTCACCTCAGCAACAGGGCTCAGGCACTCTGCAATGCTCAGAGCTCCACAACCAAACCCATAAATCCAAAAGTACCCATAATGCTGGAAAAGAAAAAACAAAAAAAAGATATGGGAATCAAAACATTACAGCATGTATTCATCCCTAAATACGCTAAATATAATGGAACAGGATCAACCATAGAACTAGATCCTATTCCTAACAGAGGAATCACATGAGGATGATTATACAAAAAGGGGACTCATACAAGGTGACAGTGATTGTGGCCAGGCATGTGGGAGCACCCATCCTCCCTTACTGGGTATTCAAAATCACACAAAGAGAAACTTGCGCTGGATTGCCCAGCACAGATTAGTATTTTTCATCTATTGCTATTTATAAAAGCAAGTTGCTCTCGCCTCCTTTTTTTAAAAAAAAAAAAAGAAAATGAGTGGGCCTCACTGCTTAGTTATTCTAAATGAAAGATTTAAAAGCAGCCAGGAAATTTCAGAACTGCCTTGCAGAGAGTGGAGGAGATGAAAGCGAGCCCCACGGCACAGGCTCTGTTCCTCTTGCCCCACCTCTGCCAGGAAGCGCTCCTGTTCCCCTGGCAAGCGGCGCAGCTGGCTGCTTTCTCCTGCCCAGCCAAGGGTCCAGAGAAGAGCCTTTTCAAACTATTCCCTGGCTGGAGGAGGAAATGAAAGCAAGTCATTTTCAAGAAAAGCAGGTTGTATTGTCAAACCCTTTCACTCTAGGGAGACAAAAAGAAAAAGAAAAAGAACAAAAAGGAATTATACAAGAATTAAAAGTGTAACAGAGAAGGAAAAGCAAAAGAAAACTACGGTTTTTTGCATTGCAGAAAAGTCAAGATTCACAGACTCAAAGTACAGGCAGCACACCTTTAAATGATTAAGGTAAAGACAGTGGGTAATAGATGAATGTTAAAAGGGAAGTGCAATTTTTTAATCACATTAAGATTGTGCAATGTTTCCTTCTTTGTAACAGTAATCACAATTATAATTATTTCCACCCTGGTTCAATGTAAATCAGGAAGAGAAAAAGCACAGAGATTTTAAACCTCTCTTGGGGAAAACCCTCCAGCCAACAGAATTTACTGCCCCTAGCTCCTGTATGCAGGAGATGCACATCTGCCTGCCCATGTGGAGGTGCTCAGCTTTCAACTCCTTTCTCTACTTTTCACCCCAATTGTCCTAGGAAGCTCCCAAACAGCTTGCTTCTCAAGATTCCTAAAACACTTCATGGACTCATGGAAATGTGGCTACTCACTGAGCCCAGAGACTACTACAGAAATGGACATGGAAGGATTAAGAGTTGCAGAATAAATAGTAGAGTACAACAAAGCCTGGAGGAGCTCATCTGCAGAGCTTCACGTAAAACTAGCCCCAAATCATGCTATTAAATCATGACTATCAGAGAGAAGATTAATGTCGACTATCTGGTCATTCTCTTTTATACAGTAACTTGTCAAAAAGAGAATGTTCCCTGAAGACACTTGCTAAAGTTAGCTCCAGTTTAGTGTTAAGAGGATGGACTCAATGAGAGTAACAACTCTTATAATTTAAGTACAGATATTCTTAACTGCAAAGTCCTTTTACTAAGTCCCAGTTACTAGGATAAGTTATGATCCATCATGCCCTCTACACTGTTTTTAACACAAGTGAAATTTCTTTATAGGTTACGGGCTCAGATCTCTGGGTTGGGTAGGAAGAACTCCACTAACTACTTTGCAACATGGAGGCACCCAGTCAGTTACTTGGAGGTCTCCCACGTCTTGCGCTATTGAATATGGAAAAGAAACCCCAAAACTTGATTTGCTTTCCAAAATTATGGTGTCTGGCAACAGAACTAGTGTCACAGCTGGAGTGTCTGGCCCCTTGCTTCTCTGAGTGAAGAGCTGCCAACTGTACAACACTAGATAACCCAACACCACCTACTTCCTCCTCTGCAGTTAGGAGCTGTGAGTGGCACTGCTCCTGCCAGCACAAGGCCAGCCAACTCTGTCAGGCCACGCCTTTGTATCTGGTTCCTGCTGAGATATAGTAACTCTCTGACCAGGTGGTTTCTGGAGACACCTTATTTTAAGCCCCCAGCACTTCAACAATTAAGCACCTTCAAGGAGCCAGATGCAGGTACCAGTTTGAAGACAGAACTGAGGTGCTTTGGTGACGCAGATGTGAAGATTCACAGCTTAAGTAGAAGTGACCACCTCAGGTTCTGCACAAAATCAAGAAGTCCCAAACAACTGGACACATTCACACATTCAGGTTTAGTATTATGAAGGAGGTAGCCATACAAAGATTAATACAACAATGAGCTGAATCAATTGGACAGAAGTGTTTACAGAGAAAACTGGAAAGGATAATGGATGTATGCTTACTTTGCTGGACAGGTAGAAATGACACAGTTCCACAATCAATAAATAAGATCACTCAGGTCAGAAAACTGTCTGTAATAGAAACTAAATATGACCATAAGGAGATAAAATTTAAAAATGCAACTATATATTACAAACAAAAGCAAAAGTAGTAGCTGTTGAGAACTACCATACATCAGAAAATAAGAACTGTAGATAAGACATGAGAAAAATCAAACAGGGGTATCAGCTTCATGGCCAAGAAACTTGAGATCTACTTAAGTACTAAGGAAGCTTAACAGTGGTATTCATCCATTACAAACTTAAAACTGTTGAAATAATAATATAGAAAATGAAATATACTTCTGTAGATAAAGCATCCGGGCAATGATAGGATGAAAAGATTAATTTTTTTATTCCAGCAGCAACTCAGAAGGTCTTAAAACAATAGTAATAAGATGATAAGACACTGTAAAAAAAGGAAGCCCACGTAACTTGCATCAAGACTTTTCAAAGAGCTGTCCAAGGAACTATCTAAATTACTAAAAACTGGCTGTCAATAAATCCTAAACATTGGAAAATAACTAACGGGTTTGAGGCCAAATATAATTGCTAATATACAATGCCCGAACAGAGCAATCCATGCTATCTCACATATACAGCCAGCCTTATATTGATCCCAGAAAAAATAACGCAAAGTGCAGGAATGAGAATCGGCTCAGAGGAACTAAGGGAGTAAAACTACCATCAGCTCTAGAAAAACAGATCCCACTGATCCAGGATCTTAGTGAGCAAAGTCAGTAGTCTTGTTGGTAAAACAACTGCTTTAATATAGTATATTTGGGTATCTGCAAGACATTTAAGCTGGTGCTACATAATGATTTCATTAGGGAACGGGAACAACAGAACACTCACATGGCCAGGCAGTAAATGAATCAAAGCCTTGCGTTTTTATGAGACTCAAAATACAATGGTAGATAGGAAAGTGTTATTGAGAGACAAGCTTCTAACAAGGTCCCATAAGGCTCATTTTACTGTGCTCTACTATCCAATATTTTTATCCATCACCTGGAAGGAAACTAAACCATGATTAACCAACTGTAGATGAAAGAATGATATGGATGTGACAAATAATGAAAAAGACGCATCACAAATACAGTGACCTGAATCTTGAATTATCAAGATGTAAACATCAGTAGAATCAATATGAAAATACAATTCTAGGACAGAGAAACTACACTATGCTTAGAGAGCAGGAGACTCCATCCTGACAGTCAGCACCTCTAAAAAGGACTTGGGGAGGGGTGGCTCTCTGGTAGATAATTACCCAAGTATGAATTTTTACTTCTTGTAGATCTCCTGGCAAAGCTACTGCCAAAATTAGCTGCATAAACTGTATAATATTGAATTAGAGCAGAACCTGCAACATACATGTACTTCATAGCACAGTCACTGTTGAAATACTGTGTCCAATACTGTTGTCCAGAATCTCAGGAGTATATGAATAAAGCAGAGGAGTTTCAGTGGGAAATTGAGAATAACTGGAAACGCCAGGCAATATCTCAAGGAACACAGCATATTAAAGAGCTGTGGTTTAATCAGTGTCTGTGGATCTGAAACATGCTCAAAGTCGGTTAAAGCATCCCATGCTGAGCTCCTAGCTACCTCATTGCAGGGTCTTCCAGAAGCCACGCCAGCTTGCTGTCAGCCAGATAGTTCCTGTCTGCAAAACTTCCTTCTCCTGCAGGTGCCTACACAATGCCCACAGATTTGATAACGGGTCTTCAAAATAGCAAGTGAATGTTTAAACTAGATTCAAATGCTAAAACTTGATGGGGAACAACTTAAAACACAAAGATGCTTGTTTCTAGTGCAGGTAATTAATTGCTGGGTAACCTACCAAGCATGGTGTCAACTCCCTTTCAAAAAGGAATTAATTCAGCAAAACTCAATGGCTTGGAAAATGCAGGTAAGGAGACCAGAAGCCCATCATGACTCCAGCTTTTTTAATCTGTAAGTGTCCATCCTACCATAAGACGGAGCCTCTTAGAGCAATGTCAGTCTCGTCCTTTTAAAATACAGTATGATATCAATTCTTCATTAGCTATGAGTGTGAACAGACCTGGAACACTACACCCTGAGAAGAACGCCTCACCCCTGTTGAGAAGAGTATCTCCTTCAGCTGTAAGGCAACATTCATGTTCAATACAAAACCTGCTTGCAGCTCTGGCTGTCATTACGTTAAGGCACTTTATATTTTGTGACGCTGTAATATTGTCTTAGATTAAACAAGAAGCAAGCCCTCTGATTTCATATCCTGCATCAAATGGCTTGGGATCAAATCTCATCCCAACAGGACACAGGAAGTACCACATAGGTAAAATATAAACCAAGCTCTTTTCTTTTTTTTTTTTTTTTTTTAAATAAACAGAAACCCAACAACCTGTGGTGGATGTTGAGTCCTCCCAGGCTTTGTAAAGTATATAGTAGTAGTACAAACATGATACAAAACAGTATTCAGGACATTTATAACCAGCATAGCAGATTTACCTGAATCAGCCTTCACCTGAATAAAACGCTGGGATTCTCAAAGGCTACAAAGTAACCACTGCTTTAGGTGCCGCTTAAAACCCCAGCCACAATGACTGCTCTGCTTGCCTAAACAATCACTGCACAGACTCCAGTTTCAACACCACAAGGAAAAATCTGGAGTGGCTTTACTGACTCAGATTAAACTGCTCCAACTTTTCATCCATGCAAAAAAACATACCTCAAATGTTAAGTCATTACTTCGTGAGCCACTGAGACATATCAAGTCAGAGAGGCTTTATGTAAAACCACACGCACCTTCATGTTATAAGTACAGCTCCTGTTCCCAAACTGCTTGGCTTTCCAGCTTGTAAACTCAGCATATATCATGCAGCAAATTGACTTTCAGAAGCTGTTCACCAGGCTCCAGCTCTATTCAGAATTCACTTTTAAGATTTTATTGATAACATAAAAAACACCTTGTTGGCTTAGCCCTGACCTTTTCTCACAGTCCACTGCACAGGGATTTGCCACATTCTTATTCACAGCCTTTAGATTCTTCCCTGCTCTGCACACTGCAGTCTGATTTTGCACATGCTTATAAGAAGCCTCTGGATGTGGAATGATGAGCTTCTAGACAAAAAGTCGCTGTAGGGAGGATGATAGAGATATATTGTAGCATGTTTATTTGCCAAGACCTTTGCAGTCAGATGGTCATTTATTTTAGACAGGGGGAGGTACGGATTACCTAAGTAGTACAGGACATGAACTCATGCCTCCTTCTCTGCCTTCTGCAATTCTTGCCATATTGCTGCCATATGCTGTTCCCAGATGACATCTGCCATCAAATGCTTCTATCAATAAGCTACTAAGGTGTTCATTGTTTTTTTTTTTTTTTCTTTTGCAAAGCCTTACGCAGAAGAACATCTCCAGTGGCAACTCAATAAAAGGGAAAGCACCACATTACAGTAACACATCCCAATATATCTTGAAGATGTGGCCATTCCCTGAAACAAAGGAACAGTACTTAATACCTGATCCAAAGACTTTTGCAGTCAGTGGAAAGGCTTCCAGTGTTTTCAGCAGACTTTGGATCAGGGCCATTAATCTGGGGAACATACTCTCAAAAGGCAGAAAAATTGAAAGGTTTGACTGTATCACATGTATAGCTGGCCTTGTGGCAAGTGAGCATGAGGCAGATTCCTTTCCAGACTATACCTCAACAAATACATTTCCAGCCAGGGAAAATTAAGTCTCCCAATAAAGTAGGTAAATAATAGGACTCCAACTTGGAAGGAGGTAAGTTCCTTCAGATACATGATATTGTTGTAACTCAGTCTCTGGCCACCTTTATAAAGATCTCTTTTTCTAGATCCTTTGGGGCTCTTTTATTCCCTGATTAGGAAGGGGAATGTGAAATTTCCAAATGTATGGCTCCTGGCATCAGGGAGAAATGCAAGCTGAGATGGGGGAATCCAGATTCAAAGAGGGAGAGAAAGCTCAGACTCTCAACAATCTGTTCCGAGTCCATCCTAACTGGGACAAAGCTGCTTGCTTAGCTCCCTTGCTTTCCAAATTGTACATCCTGGCAGGGAGCCTCTTAGTTCCTATCACATCACCAGATCAGAATAGCAGATTTATTTTTAAGAAAGCTGGAACTTGTTCCTCACTCACAAACCTAAAGATGTATGTATGTCTACTGGAATAGCCTGCCACTATATGCTAGATAAACATGCAACAAGCACAACAAATGAAACATAAAGACATCTTTCAGCGTACCTCAATGTTGGAATGTGGCTACTTCACTTCCAAAGCGTGCATCAGGAAAAATTTTAGTATAGAGCAGTGATTGGCACAAGACATATACAGCCCTTGCTCTGCCAGGGAGGCCCAGAGCCAACAACAGCAGCCAAGAAAACTGGGCTGGACCTCTCAGAGATTGGGCGAGAATAAGAACACAAGGATGGTGGATCCAACACATCTCCAGGCAGTTTAAAACATCCTATCATGTTGGAGAAAACAATATATCACTTATCCCTCCCCAAGGGCAAACATCCCCTATGCCCCCTGTAGGCATTTGGATGAAGAAATGAACTGCCAGTATTGCATGTGTCGGTGGACCTGACCCCTGTCCATAAATTATGCTTACTAGGTATTCCTAAGTGCTCTGTTTCAGTATTATCCAGTCACCTGGATCAATTCCAGCATCAAACCCTCGAAGCATGGAGGCCAGGAACTGCAATGCAAAGGGCAGAGCTGCCCCTCCATCATCACATTCATGGGGAATCAGAGATGCCTCTCCACTTTGCTAACCTGGGACATGCCTGGGACCAAGCAGAGGTGGGACAAGAAGCAGCAGCCTGGCACAGGCTCTGGTAAATGCTAGACCCCAACCACACTGTGCCTACTAGACACATCTGCCATTATTTCAACCCACTACCATTATCTGAACCGGGTAAATTTGCTGCATCGTTTTTACACGTCACTTGGAAGATGGAAAGTTCTGCAGATGTTCTTACTAGCTTACATCTTGGCAGTCCTAGAGAAGATCTTTATGACTGTTTGCCCAAAGACCCCCAAAAAGCCATTTTATACATGTTGGACAACGCCCACTCAAATAAGTAAGGACTACTCTCTGTTCAGTCCAGGGTATTGGAGATCATCTGTAAACACATCTGTGGGCTCAGGATTAGTATTATTGTGCAGAAGCCTTCATCAAGTATGAGACTGCTAGGTACTCTCTGACCACTTCAAAAGAGTCAGTGCTGCTAAGATCTATTAGTTTTTCAGCCTCCTGGGTACCAAGTCCATCCACAGGGTCGAGGTTTTTTGTGGGTTGGGTTTTTTTTTTCTACCCCAGGGAATGGAAACCAACTTGTTCTGATTCCTATCTTTCAATCATCACTACGGTAAAGGTAAGTTACCATCACTACTTTAGCTGAGCTAGGTGCTGAGTTGCAAATGCTGTATGTAAACAAAAAAAATTAAGAGAAGGAACTTCAACAGGCTTAGCTGGTCTTTTAAAATTCAAGGCAGGGGTTTAAAAGAGATGAGGCCAGCGAAAACACTGGATACTAACACCAGCCAAACAGGGAAAAATAACTAAGTTGTAAGCCTGAAAAACTGAAATGGAAAGAATGACAGATTCACTGCTGCATTTGATGCACATAACCACTGATAGACTCTCCCCAGGAAGTGTTGAAATTACCATCACTGAAATGAATCCAGAAGCTAAAAATTAAATTATCTTTCCCAGAACATTCCAATTTGGGCTTTGGCAACAACAGATCTTCTAATGCTCTTAAATATATGCACGCGTGTGTGTGCACGCATGCACACACGGACACATATACTTAAGTACAGTATCCCCTTTCACGCAAGACCTCTAAGTTTTCAAAAAGTCAGACTGAACTTACAGTCATTCTGCAAAGCCTTTTCTTCAAAGTCTCCGCTGAAATGCACAACTGTCAGATTAAGCAACCCAGAAGGAGTCTTACAGCAGCTCCAAGTTATGAATAAATGTATGTTTGTGAACTCGCCTGTCAAGACAGATGCGGCTTTTGTCAGTGCAGTGTGGGTCAGATACGGTGGGAAGGAGCCAAACAAGCAAAGTGAAAAGTCAGTATCACAATATTTCCCTTTTTCCCTGCCTCAGTTCACCTAAAACGATGCCACAGCTTTTGCTGAAGTGTAATACAGTAGTCTATTTCCATGCAACCTACAATGCTTATTTGAAAAGCAATATCACACAAGAAAAGAAAAAGAAAAATGGGTGCAGAGGGAGAGAAGTACAGGAACATTTTGGTGCAAGAAACTTACAACAGAGGGACAAATCCAA
Source organism: Rhinoptilus africanus (assembly GCA_013400135.1). Lineage (NCBI taxonomy): Eukaryota > Metazoa > Chordata > Aves > Charadriiformes > Glareolidae > Rhinoptilus > Rhinoptilus africanus. Next base: position 43,240 of record VXBO01003401.1, read on the forward strand.
GACTGACAGAAAACAACACATCTTTAGAAAGTGGGTGATACTCGAATTGACCACCCTATGGAAGCTGAAACAAAATGCATTGTTTTTCATGTATTAAAATGTAGAATTATGAGACTCACAGGTTAATTCATGTTGGAAGGGACATCTAGTCCAACCTCCAGCTCAAAGTAGGGTCAGCTATGAGGTCAACTTATCATTTATACTTTATATTGCTATTTACAATAACCTGAAGTCAGCATCACCCTATGCTAGATCTTACACAAAAACAAAAAGAGGCTCCTGCCCTAAGGAGGTTTCAGTGGGAAAAAGCTCACCTCTACAATGAAGATCCTGAATATGTCAATGAGCACCACACATGAAATTAAAAGGAACCCTTGCTCATTGTCCAAATTAAAACCTGAATGATGGAGAGATGTTCTAAAGATCCTCTCCATACTCTCAGCCATAAGTCTGCTGCTGGAATGCCTCTGAGGTCCAGCATCTCCTGGAAACCAAGCGTGGATTGTCAAAGAATCCAAAGAGCAACACAAGATGCATTTCAGTGGAGCCTGTCTTTCCACCTTGAATGCACAGTCTCTCTGTGCTGCTGCCTAAGCCATCCCACTTGACCTCCTCCACAAGGAGACAGGAGCTTTCCAAGCAACAGGCATGAGCTGCTATGCGGTTCCCTTCAGAAAACCTGGCTAGTTTAGAGAACACTATCCTACCCAAAGAGGCAACTTTTCTACTCTGGATCAACTTGCAGAGCACCAAAAACAAGAATAAACCTGCTCACCAGACAGGTCTAACGAAGCCAGGTCTAGCACTCCATTTCTCCAGGGCCGATCCTGTGCCATTTGAGCTAAGAGAACCACAGTCCTAAACAGGCTCATGAGTCATTTATAAATTCAAAAACAACTGGTCACATGGAAGAAGATAAAACATAACCCTTCACACTAGGTTTGTGGGTTTTTTCAATGCCTTATCCTCTTGTCAGAGACAAATCTTTGAGTTTCTCCTCTACACCTTGCAGCTCTATGTCTTGTACAGTTGGGTGCCCAGCACCCAATCACTTAACAGCAGCAAGGACAGCGAGGACAAGCATGGAGGAGCTGTTTTAAAGAAGAGGAAGCAAATTGACGGTGATACTGGAGCTAGGCATCCACTAGTCCATATCCCAGATTGAAAGGGAAACAAGCAAGAGCCTGTGGTTGAAAGCAGGATGCAAACTTTCCCTAAACAAACAACCAAAACAAACTTTTTTAGTCTAAACAAATCAGCAGAAAACATCTGTAACAAAGTATTACATTGAATAATAGCTGGAGAGCATATCATCCTCAAGCCTAAAAGTGCCTACTTGAAAATGTGCAGCAGGTGGTTTCCCAACAGGAATGGAAATATTTATGAGCCTTCACTCATGAGTCCTTTTGTCACTATAACCTGGGGTTCCTCTCTTTATCTGTAACACAGGAGCAGTGGAGCACAGACACTGCAAAGGCAAAGGAAGGCAGCTGCTCAAGAAGGTCAGCCTTCTTCAGGATCACGGGAGTACTAAGAAGCCTCTTCTTTCCTCCCTAAAAAATCTTGTAAAGCATCTCCTTCTCATTGGGCTCCAATGTCCAAATGACAGATTTCAACACAGTGAGAGGGATTTGAACTGTCTGGCTTTGTTCATCCCTGCAAATGTGCCATAAACCGGGCTCCAATTCAGGAAGTTAATTAGGCATACACAGAGCCATAATGTTAATGAGTCCACTCATGTGTGTGAAGCTCCATGAATGTTTCAGAACCGTGCTGAAGAAGCTCACCAAGGACAACAGCCAAGAGTTCTCATTCATCTTTTTGTTCAGCTCTGGAATCTCAAGCTGACAGCAAAACACTGGAAGCAGTAACTTCAAAGTAACGCAGCCATCCTGATGACCACTACTGTTCTCACCCAGAGCACCAAGGATGAGCAAGGCTAAAACCAGCAGCTAATGAAGATGATGCTCTAGTTTCTTCACACAATCAAGAGTGGCATAAGCTCCGGGCACTCCTTGCACATCCCTAGCCATGAACAGAAGGCAAGGGCACATTTCCAAATAGGTCTCTGGGACTGCAAAATGTTCCCATTGCCAACGGGCTGGGAGTAGGGAGCGGCAGAGGCAGTGATGCACATCTAACATTTTCACTCACAAAAGGGCCTCTTTAAAACAGACACCAGAGATAAACTCAAGGAGGGTTACAGAAAGGACTCAGGAATATAGCCCTACAGTTCTGTCCTGCAGGTCTTCTGACCTTGCAGCATTAAAGAGCAGGGTTGTGTGTGCTTTACTTTTCTGTAGCCTTCATCCTCTAGAAGAAAGGCAGGAACCACACACCATGCCAGACCAGCTTGTTGACCTCCCCCTCTCCCAGCTTGGCACCCTGTTTACAGCAAGTTACCAGTGATTCAGAAGGCAGGCAGGAAACACATATGGTGCACCCCACCAACTGCTCAACATGAGTGGAAGAAGAGAACCCTCTTTGACTTCAGCTGCCTTTGATTAGTGCACCAGAGCGTGTTATTTTATCATCATATTATCATGTAGGAGACTACTACCCAGAAAATTACCCTGACCCTTTTTAAAGCAATTTCCAATTTCCTGGATTTTTTCATCGCCATCTAGGAAGACTGAAATAAGTGCCGTTCAGGAACAAGCAGCAAGGAACTGTTCCTCCCATGTCTCTCCTCGAGGAAGCCTTCTGGTCTCTCTGCAAACCCGAGAGGAAGACTGGCAAATGCCTCCTACAAGAGATGCTCCAGAGCACAGCCTTAGGGCCAAGCATGGCTTGGAGGTTTTAAAATAAGTTATTCCTTCTGATACTGTTTCCATACCATTAACAACATAGGAAGTTCTGAAAGATTAACTTCTGTGCTCTGCTTAATGCAAACACACACGAGCTGCGCAGCTGTAGCTGTTAACATTGCGGTAACAATGCAGTCAGTGCCGTCAGACACGGACCAGGAGTAATTCTGGTACCCTGAAGACAAGGAGCCCATATACATGTAGTTGCTCGTAAATAGAGTCCTTGTTGATAAAGTAGAAGCATGTCATTGTGCCCAGCCAGTTTATAATATTGTCTTTCATGAGGCGAATATTCATCAGAATGATGGCCTATGTAAAGCAATATTCATGGTACAGAGCTCCTGAGAAGACTGATCCTACTACCTGGTGCAGACTGGAGCCCATGGAGGCTCCTTCATACTACAGTGGTTTAAAACCCATGCAAAATCTGGCCCAAACCCAGAAGAACTGTGATTTCTTAGGCTACTGAGTGCTTACAGATGTATCTCCAAGAATGCAGAAAACTTAAAAATTTACTTGTGTTAGCCTTAAGCCTACAGTACCAACCAGCTCATTGACTGTGATAAAAATGAAGAAAGAAGATGACAGAACTGGGCGCCAGCCCCTGCATACACGTTACCTGTTTTTCTCTCTGAGTATCCCAGTTATGCACTTGTATTACAATTTACAATCCTTAACTGTGTTGGCATTAAATTTCTGTTTATTATTAGTGCAATGGGGATTATCACCCAGCCTCAAATAAATAACTAGCTTAAGCATCAGGCCCTAGATATACCCGGAAGAACTGATAAGTAATAAACTTGTAAGGTCATCCAGCTTTAGAAATCAGTATTAAGCATCTACTCGGGTAACTTCGCCTAGGCACCGAATTCACAAGAACTCTCTCTGATGTTGTGCTCAGCTTCCATATCCCACCTCCCTCTTTAAACCGCTCCATAAAACAACTCAGTTTCTGACTGCCAGGTGGACTTGGGAGAGGTTCAGACTTCCAGTATCTAATCCATGCTGTCACAAGCACAACGCAGGCAGACATGTTTGACAGACAAAAGCCTTTTAGGTTTTTCCAAACCTCTCTGTAGTATTTTTTTTGCCACTACTTTTCACATCTCTTGATTTTGGTTTCGGCAGTCCCCGACTCACCGAATTTCCACATATAGTCTGACTTGATGTGTCTTTAACCTCAAGTGGACTGTCAAGCCAGATGCCCCCTTACTTCCTCAGTGCAAACTATCAGTAAACCTTAGCATAACTTTACTTTGAGCCTTAAACTAACAGCATGTGAAAAGATTAATATGAATAAATTCAAAACTAATCAGATTCCTTCTTAAATGTTGACACAGTATTATTTATATCCCATAAATACCTTCTTGACTAAAATTCATCCCAGGAGATTGGCATCTTGCCAGTTCTATTCATATTTACTGTATTTATACAGTACAGTTGGCCAAGGATAATATTTAAGACAAAATATGCCTTAGGGTATATACAATATCTCTTATAGTTTTCCTTTTATATCTCCTCATCGCTAAAAATATTTAGCCTGAACTTTACAAAATGCCCCACGAAGACCTATCAGCAATCTGTAGTGATATATTGCTGACTATGAGTATAATTAGAGCATATTTGTAATACTTGGGTTGTAGTCAGTTACTGAATGCTAACAACTTGTGGTAAAAGCTGAACCACTGATCTTTCCCATGCCTTCCTTCCAGCAGCTTTTGACCTCCAGTGCATTCACACTGATCCTCTTCTCCCTCCTGCCTCCCTCCAACGCAGCAGAAACTGTAGAGTTAAAAAAATTCACTCTGAGATGTCTAGGAGAAAGCGCCTGTGGCCGCCAGAGCTGCGCTTTCAATTTCTTCCTTTAAAATATGGTGGAGCAATTTCTGCCTTTCTGTCTTTTTTGGAAAGGTTCGCTCCATCCAGCATAACTAGAGAGCAGTGGAAAAACAGTTAACCTACTTACTCTGATGTTAGCGACAGCCCTTGCACAGTAGTACTGGATTTGCTGCAAAGTGGCCCTCTGATCCCAAACGTCTGATGCACTCTGTTGGTAGATACCTGCAATCTCCTTTGCTCTTCCAAAACCTCTATCGATACTTCAGTACAAACCTGGCCTCTTGACACCACCTTAAAAATAGATTCTCTTTTGTCAACACCACCCAACTCACACACCACAGATATTTTAATTTTCTGGAAAGCAAGCGGCTGCATTTTGGAGTATCGGTTCTTTGTAGTGTGCTCACGCGAGGGAAAAAGGACAGATGTGCTCAGGATGAATACATTTTACAATTCTCAGAGAATCGCTGTTACAGGGTCAACTCCACAAGGCAAGGCACCACTATCAGTCGTCTTAAACTTTGCCCATAGGTGCTCATTCGTCTGCTCAGGGCATCATCTCATAGGTCTCAAAACAAAGTGCTGACTTCCATCAAAACCACCAGCAAAATACTACAGTATACCAAAGTGGAAAACAGGCATGATTCCTGTGTTCTTGCTATGGCTATGAATTATACTGAACCTCTCTGCTAATACCCACTTGGCTCCAAATTACTTTTTCTTTTAAATAAAAAGTATTCCTTACCCAAAGGTAACAAGGGTGGAGCTTATTTATCATGGCTATTATGGATGGTGCCATAATTACAATAATAAAATGGCTCTTACTGCCAGGATGTCCTATACCTGATGCTGTCATATAAGAATAAAGGAAGAAAGGGAGGCAAGCCGCACCAAGTGGGGCGTTCAGATACCTTGGCTGGCATCCTAGGACTATCACATGCAAGACGGAGCAAGCCCCAAAGCTACAACTTGCTAAACTAAAAATAAATAAGGGGAAAATGCAATTAGAAACTCTAGGATAAAGTTACCAAGATGGCTGCATTATCTATTTAAGCAACAGGTATGTGTTTTCAAAAAACAGACAGCAAGTATATAGGGCATGAAGTGGCTGGGGAGGGAAAAGAGAGAAAAGCCAAGCTAAACGAAAAGAGAAGGGACTAGGTTTTGGATATGTGAACGGTGAAGTTATTTTCTGCTTCTGGTATTTCACTTTCCTTGGTATGATGATGATCTAGATTCTTTTAAGGCAGTGCAGTGCTTTTTCTCTCTTTTTTTTTTTTCTATACACTTAAACTTCACTGCCAAAACAAAAAGGCACATAGTTATTATTATTAATCATTCTAAGTGGATTTAGTCAGCACAGAGCATTTGTAGCCCTTTTTTGCTTTTTGTGCAAAACATGGTGTGGATCACTAGAAGGTCATTAAAAATAGCAAAAGGCAGATGGGCTGAGACAGGTTCCAAGAACCGAGGCTACCCAGAAGGGAAAAATTTTCCTGCACCTGAAATGAAAGCACCCATGAATCAAAACATGAGGTTTGCAGGAGTGGGAAGAGGAAGGAGGACGTTTACGTCCCTGTCCTCTCTGAGCACCAGCAGTCTGAGGGAACACATTCTGGAGGGGCACAGGCGGAAGAGGAGCTGGTAACTCTTTTTATTCTAGTCCTCCTTCTCTTTTCAGTTATGGAGAGATGGAAACCTGCCCGATCCAGACACTCCAAGGGAAACAACATCAGTGGAAAGATATTGGCTCTTTTTGGAGGCTGCAGACGAGGCTGCAGACTGGAGCTAAACCCAGTGCTGGGGAGGGAGCGGGGTCCGGGGCAGGGGGGGGAGATTTGCTCAGGTTCATGGTGGTGGAAAGCAGAGGCACCTTTAGAAACTCTGGGTGACTTCAGAGGGGATCGGAAACCTTGCCAGGCTGGGGAGACAGCTGACCCCACAATGCACCCACCCAGGCATACACATACCCCACCACCTAAACCAAACCCTGGAAGCCACCACCAAAGAGATGCTGAAGATAAGAGCAAGAGGAGGAAAGGCTGCAGATGATGGTGCACGGGGATGGTATTTGAAGGTGCCAGGCATGGCCAAGCCTCAGGGGCAAAATTACACACATGCACAAACACAGAGAACTTACTTTCAGGGTAAAAAGGCTGCATGTCTATTTTGTAAACTTCTTTAGCATAGTATTCCTCGTCACTCCTCTCCCTTTCGCAAGTGGCAGCTCTGTGGTTGGCTTTCTCTTGTAGCAGGTCCCTGGTGCTGTTGTAGATGGAGATGACCTCCGGTGGCACCTCCTCGGGCTCGGGGTACTCGTCCGGGGGGCTGGTGAGCTTCAATTTGCTCAAGATCTGCCCCCGGATCGCCTCGATCCTCTTCCGCATAAACTGATCCATGTCGAGGGTGCTGCAGGTAGACAGGCTGAAAGCCACGGTGGCCAGATCCACGGTAAGAAACACGCTCAGGAGATAGCAGTGCATTTTAAGTGCTTAAATACAGCGCCCCCCAAAAAAAAGAGTGACTTTAACCACGAATAACAACAACAACAAAAAAAAATAAAAAGGGTATGTGTACAAACAAAAGGAAGACCTGCAGACAAAATGCAGTTAAAAACCGGGACTGCAAGGACGGCTTGCAATCGAAAACCGCACGGAAAGCGTCAGTAAAAAAAATACCAATACCAATAATAATAAAAAATATATAAATGGAAGCAAGTTGCTACAACTAGGTAAAACTCGGGGGTGGAGTAAGCCAAATAGCAAAAAAAAAAAAAGGAGAGGAAACCCCCCTAAACAGAGCAACAAACCTGCAAATCAAGTAATGGAAGGGAGACTGTTCTCAGCTCGCTGGCGGAGCAGGCTGGAAAACACAAAAAAAATACCGAAGAAAAAAAAAAAAAGGAAAA
>VXBO01003401.1:58873-133873 GCA_013400135.1 Rhinoptilus africanus
GGCGGGGTGGGGGAGAGCGAGCGGAATAGAGCAGTGGTTCCATGGTTTATATACCAGAGGTTCTTAACATCTACTTACAGCAAGCATGACAAAGTAAAGACACTAAAGTAAAAGTCATCCCTTTAATCTCAGTGTTTCAACTCCTGACCTGCATCTCTTTCTCGGTATTACAGCTGTTGCCTTCTATTTCTGAACTGCTCAGTGATGATTTGGGTTATACCTCATTAAATAGCACACAAATGCTATCTTCAAATATTGTATTCCTAACAGAGTATCTACAGGAGTTTATGCAAGAAATTGAAGTTATGTAACTCAAGTTAGAATATGCACCCAGATTGCACTGCTGAAGTTTTAACAATAATATGTATAGAGCAAGATCAATGGGTCAGCCAGTAATGCCATATTTTAAAGTCATATTCTGCAGGTACAAAAACCAAACAGCCCTGGATCTGGAGTCCTGTCTTCTTCACAAGCTGCCTCTGCAGTCTGCACAGAAGAAAAGCTCTCAGAAGCTAATGCAGCTTCAGAAATGTTTTTTCCTAATGGTTTTTAAGCAACAAATGTTGAAGATGATCCTCGTGAGTTTACAGAAAGCAATGCATGGGTTTACATCACCTCAGGAAAAACAAAACAAAACAAAAAACTCAGGTGATACCAAGCTTTTGTGCTGCACTCACCAAACTAGCTCCGGAGAAGGTCTTTGTGTTGCCTCTCAGCCTTACACATTTTTAAACCTTTTTTTATGCCTGGCTACTGAAATCAATGAAAGCAGTATTCTTGAATAGCTGATCAAATGGCATCCTTCCAGACAGAGTGTTTGAGCTTGGTGACTCTATCTAGAAATAGAACAGGAAGATCCATTTCTGTAATGGTGATGATTCTGATCCAGATTTAGATTATTTTAGAGGAGGGTTTAGAACGGGCAACCTATATGGAGTAGCAAAGATGTTCAGTATTCACTTCTCCCGAATTAATGTTTTTTTAGATGGGATTACAGTTAAATGCACCTGCTCTCCTGGTTTTTAGCTGGGCCCTGCAGACCCAGCAGGCTACAACATTTACACAACCGCTCATCTTTTCCAGCAGCAGGCCTTCCAAGCCCTGTACCCAGACAGGCTCTGTGCTTTCCCGATCCGTGCCACCCAGAGGCACCAGCTTGGGTCCAGGCTGCCCCTGGGAAGCCGAGAAGGAGCTCCACCTGCACATCTACCAGGCCCACCATGGAGCTGAGCACGGTTCTCCATCCAGCTGTACACCATGTGAAGAATTTGTGCAACACCCCTTTTTGAAGCTCTAACAGCATACACAAGCCCCTCCAGCTGTGTGCTTTGCACTGGGAATGCGCTCAGTGAAGAGTTCTCCAGAAGGAGGACCACCCAAGAGCATCTCCCCTATCATCCAAGTTAGGCTGTGGGTCAAGGACAAATATCTTTAAAAGCATAAGGAAGATCAAAAGAATTGTAGTATTTTTTCCAGAAATTTAAAAGTCCTATATTTTCTAGAAAAATAAGAGAAGGGTATCATGCAAACAAGATTTAAGAACAACAGATAAGAACAACAGATACCAAGAATGGGAGAACTGTCTCCATTAAACATACCAAAGCTCCATCTGTCCTCCAGACATCCACACTTCTAAACTTCTCCATCATGGATATACACTGACAGCTGAAATGCGTCTCACAAATATAAGTGTCATATTTGCTTTCACAAATATGTGAGAGCATATTTGCTCTCACAGATGTGTCATTTGAACATCCACCTCATTAGTAGCTAAGTCAGAGCTTAGAAAAGCCTACACAGTGGCTGACAGTGCAGGTGTCAGACCCAGCACCATCTCACATAAAGGACCTGAGTCCACAAACCCATCACTCCAGTCTGTTAAGAAATTAAAAGAAATTAATTCATCACAAGGCAGATGGGTCCAACAATATGCTTCAACAGTAAGTGAAGTGAAGGAGAACCAAACACAATGGTCTTTCTATTGTAAGCATAATACTGACATTACAGAAAGACACATAGATAATTTGTTTCCCTTCTTACTTGAACTATCTTCTTTACAGAAAATGTATTTCACTTCTGCTTTAATTCTAGGCAATGACACCAAAACTTAAAAGAAAAGAATGCTCCAGCAGTTAAAAAAAAAAAGGCAATAAAGTAACTAACATAGCAGATAAGGAAAACAGCAGTGGCACTCGCAACCCTGATCTGACCTGCTCATTGCACTTGCTCAGCATCAGATCTTGCAAGGCCTGACTGGTCCTTTTGCTAACAAAACCTGCAAGAATGATGTCACTGTGCCATCCCCCCAGTCTGGATTTGTTTGGTCAATGTTCTAACTGGTAGTATATTTATACTTAGGTCTAATATATTTCTACACGCAACTTCCAACTCTTCCAATACATGACTGCCCACAAACTTTGCAATTTATGGATCGCTTGAAAAACAAAAATCCTCTTTAGATAAACCATACACAACCTGAAAGTCAATGCAGTAAATATTTGAGATAATAATCAAAACCAAACATCCACAATCAAGAAAGCTTTCCACTATCCTTTTGCTTGGATGAAGCAACACTTGCATGTATTTCCGTTCTGAACAAGAACGGGAATGTCCTTCTTCACTGGCATAGAAAAACAAAGTCAATAGGATTGACAGCCATGAACCCTCAGTCATAATCTCCAAGATTACCATCATAGTGCCATTTATAAAGGGCTCATGAATGGCTAGTGGAATCTTTTAAGTACTTCAATATTCAAACAGATTTTAAAACTATGGCACATAACCCTCTCTTACCTTCTGCTTGTGATCATACATGCCTATAATAGACATTACTGAAAGACCTGATTAGTGCATAACACCAGCAGGCTGGATATTTAACCATCTCTAAACTATGCATTAAGTTTCCGGTAAGAAAACAGTCTATCTTTCAAGTGAACTACTTCTATTAATTATTTATCTACTTCTGAGAACTTATGTCTCTAAGAAATCCTAGTGGTATCAAACTTAACAGTGCAGATCTGATCCTGGTTAGCAGTTCACAATTAACACCACATATACTGAAAACAGAATTAAGAAACACTAAGAAAATGTTGCAAAATAATGCTCATAAATTCACTCAATGGTATGAGAGACTGGTCTATTGAAAAGACCAAGACACTGTGAAGAAATAATACTCTTAATGAGTATTCCAAAAATCACCTTCCAAAGTGCCTCTTGGAAGCCACTTGTGCTCATGAGGTCATATCTGAAGGCTTGACGCAAGTGTCTTTATTCATTTTACAATTTTATATCCAACAGATGAAACACACAGATTTAAACAAGAGGAAATAATTTCAAAGGATGAGGCCATTACACAAACACAAGCATCTTTGGTGTTGAAGCTATTCAGTTTGACTGTAGTTTTATTTCAACATGTGCCCTAAGACAGAAGAGCAATTAAGAATATGCATTTGAAAACAAAATGCTTTGTCTAAGAACTATCAGCCATCCCTCCCTGTCAGTCTGAAAAAGAACAATTAAGAAAAAGCCCTTAGCTGCTAGATCATCTGCAGAGGTAGACCTCTGAGGTTTACATACTGACACGAGGTTAAAAGCCACTGCTTCAGAAAAACAGTAAATGAAATCGACAGTCTTCCATCATCAGTTACACAAGAACTTCTCTGGTCTCTCGCGTCTGCCACTGAGGTCCTAGAGTCTAATGTCTGATCTAGCACTAGGATCCTATCTATTTACAAGATCCTAAGAGCCTTCAGTACTTCAAACCTTCTCCTGGCCCTCTTACTCCTTACCTCAGCAAGTCTTGAAGAAATCATGGAGTGATTTGCAGGGGCTGGAAGTGAACAACATTGATGATTGCTCTGTGTGGATATTAACTATGCCAGGACTCATTTCATAAGAATGAGGAGTTTGTCATTTTAAGTTGTGCAGTGTTGTGTGCCAGATGACTTCTGCCTTCCTCCCTGGAGACAGCTACTGAGCCAGCTCTCAACAGATGCAGCTTTACAGACCACCTTTTTCTGGAAGCATCATAGTCAAAACACTTTTATGGCCTCCAAACAATTCATTTCTCTCTTCAAAATGAAACACACAAATAAAAGTACTATCTCCACTTGGCAGTGGCAGGGGCCCCAGGCAGCAGCTTCCAGCTCTTTTGTTCTGCTCAACTTGAGAACCCAGGAGAACCTGCCTCACAGCTGCAGTGGGAGATCTCCCCCCCGTGTTTTACCAGGGAAGAAAGACACTGAGGTGCAGTAGTATATTGCATGACCACTCCTGAAGCGTTTCCCTAACAGCAGGGAGAAGATGGTCTTTCTTTTTCCATAGGCCAAATCATGCTTTCCTTGCTGAAAAAAGTTAGCACAATTAATGTGAAATTAGATCAGAGGGTAAGAGACATGGGGAAGAGCTGACCCTATGCCTTTTCTTATTAAACAAAACTTTGTTGCTTTGCAATCCATAGAATATTAAATTCTACATAGTCTGGCGTTGGCTTGAAGCCTAACAAAACTGGAACCACCCCATATTTATTGGCTTTATATAGATAGGTACAGAAATATACAAAGTTGAGATGATTCATGCTCTCTGGAATGAAGGGCAGCAGCACAGCTTTGCTTAAGCAGAGATATTAATGGGAGTAGGCAAAACAGAGCAAGTACTCTGACGGCCGGGAAAAGCCACTGAAGGTTGTTTTTGGTAGCTATTCAAAAGGAAGAACGTTACTGAAAAAGCGGGCAGGGTGGTGGGTAGGACAACTGATCCCACAGCTGAAGGAGGAGACTGGAAGAGGGTTTAGCTCTTCTTTTGAATTGCTAGTTAGTTAAAACACTTGTGAAGTAAATCAGTCACTGAAATACCCAAAATTAAAATATACCACTCCCACGTGTCTTGAGTCCTGAGCTTATTTCTCTTTTGAAGGTAGTTATCAATTTAAGTTATTCTAGGAGTTCCTCTGCATATGGCATACCAAAAGGCAAGGTACAGTATCAAAATTTAAAAACTCTCCGATATACATAAAAATCTGAGTATCATATTTCTTAAAAGGCAAGAAATGCTCTCCACTTATATGCAAAAAGTACTGCTATGTGCTCTAAATGAAATGGAATCTCAAGACATTTTTAGCAGTATTGATATATTCCACATTTTTCTTAAATACACAAGTGATTTAACCAAAACATTACTTCAAAAATGCACAAATAAAACTCACAAACTCACAAGTATTCCAGAAGTTTTCTGAAAATATTTTGAAATTTTTAATAATCACCTGAGGATGTCGGAGTTTCTAAGAAAAACTAGATTATTTTCCAAAAGGTTGATATCAGACAGAGACCAGTGATATCAAACAAGAGAATGACTGTACATTTAAGGGTCCTGATGTAATTTTTACACACAAAGTACCTGAATTCTGTAGGAAGAAAGCAACGTCAGATTAGACTATTATGCAGCTTCATAGATTCAAAATTTATTGTAGTTTATTTTTGTACTGCACTAATGAGATGGCAGCTCTTGCTGAACAGCTATACAGATGTCTAGCCTTCAGAAGCTGGGATAACCATATGTCAAACTTCTGTGGTTTTGCCACTTGATATTTTGGGTGTATGCCTTCATTTGTGATAATAAATATCAGGCCACAAACTAATGTCTCCTCAGATATCTAATATGTTTAACACTCAAAACAGCTTGAAAATCTAAACATTTCTGCTGTTAGCTTTGAGTTCTCCTCAAAGAATTATGCTACAATATATACCAGATGAATAGGCTAGAGATAATACAAGCATTGCCAATTGTTAGGATAGGTTTCTCTGCCATTTTGTATGTATATTTTTTATCCTGCAGTATCCACAAAGTTCAAACCCCTTCCTCTCCTCAATGCCTTCGTTAAGAAAAATCTAAATTCACTGTCCTACTACGCATTTCAATGCTGAAGCCTGAAAATTTGACAGTCGATCCTAACCATATCTTGCATATAAGCAGGTACAAAGAAAGGTTTGTAAGAAGACATCTGTAAAAACAGACAGAACAGTACTACGTATTTTAAGTATCAATTAATAGGCCCCAAGGCATTTTCTTCACATAGCAAATGGGGACATGCGATAGCAAAGTTAAACAAACGGCGCAGCATCAGACAGCCAGTCTGGAACAGTGAAGGCAGCAGAATTCAAACCCAGCCTCTCATTTAGAACACCTTAATCCCAATGCACTTCTTTCTGTATGCACATGCTTATACAGAATATGTTATTCTTATGTGTGTTAGCATCTGCACCTTTGCGACCAAACAACTGATTAGGAGAAATTGCTGCAGCTTAAACAAACCGAACAGTGTTACACTGACAGATGTCTTCCAAAATTTGGTACTGTTACAGTACGCACCTAAAAAGAAGCGCTTTTGTTTGACCCTTTACAGACCTGAGGAATTAGCCTTATAGCTGACTAATCCCACAGGATGTATCTTGGAGGTTCAGCTCCTTACTGAAAGAGGCCAGAACACCAGAACTGCAAATGAAGCAACAATGAAGACAATTTTATGCAGTGCTGCTGGAAAAGCCCTCCCTTCTCCAACAAAAACAATAGCAATGATTGCCCTTTCCTCTCTTANGGTCAAAGTAGTAAAGACTCTCTAGGAGTCCGATAACTTTACAAGGTGACAGAATTTCTGTGTTTACTGTAAGCCATTTCTATTGCGAATTGCTAACAACTTTTCAAAGTGCAACACTGATTTGGAAATGCATGCACACTAATACATCAACTGCCATGACTAATGTATAAACTTTTAATGACCTTGGCAAAATCTTTCTTTCATTGGGCAGGTGCCACTATTTTGACTGTACAAAATGTTTTGGAAATATATTGAAAATTATACATGTTTTGGAAAATATTTCAAGATTTCAGTATAGCAAATTAAGCTGTATTAAATAAAAGTTTGACATGGAGGAGAAAACACCCCAAATTTGTGCAAGTCTTTTTTTTAAAAAAAAAAAAAAAAGATATATCCTCCAAGTGTTGTACATTCACAGAATGCTGACGTTTTATCCAAACAAAGTTAAGATAACACATTATCTTCAATGGTTTTCAGTTTCATTCAGTCACTGTCATCTTCTTATTTCAGACCACCTTCTTGTTCAATATTGCCCTCTCCATCACTTTCCTTGTCCCAGTCTTTCATAGATGCTCCCATCATGAAGTCATCACGCAGTATATTCCATTCTGGCCCCTCTTCAGACTTCACTTCACCCTGAATGTTTGAGGGGAGGAGAAGGGGGAACAGAGGAAGATGAGTTGAATGTGAAAGGCAGTAAAAGATGGAAGCTCTTCATGCAATCAGAGTAACACCTCTCACACTCTTACAATTCGCAGTGGCAGACCTACCAAGGGCTAGCTTTTTGCGCAAATGGTACACAGAAACATGCAAGACAATCATAAATGACTTGATGCTAATAAGCAAACTTGTTTTAACCAACCAATAAAAGAAATACAGAAAGAAAAGAATTATTCCTCATGGATGAAACAGTCAACCCTGGGCATGGCTTCCTTTATTAAAATCTTTCTTGGCAATCAGAATGGATTCATGATATCATTTATTAACCCCCAGATGCTGCTTCATTAGAACACTTTTTGGCACATTTCTAACACACAAATATGGATTTAATAAAGGCTTAACCCCCCCACCCCCACCCCCCAGGTGGTGGGTTATGTTAAATATGTTGATTTTTAACATATTCTGTGATACGTGAACCAAATCCCCTGTATGCGGATTATTACCTCACTACCTGGGCTTGTCATGTGGTGCAAAGCTGCCTCTATAAGAAACAGTTGATCTATGCTCAGCAACCAACACCACCTTACATCAAATTTCCTACCTCTTGAAAGTGGATAAACTGAGGCCACACTACATGGACTGGTGAATAATAAAGAAAAGTGACAGGAGTGTAGGTTTAGGTTAGCACTGAAAACAGTGCTTGGTTGGAGTTCTTCTAAGGGACATATCGCATTTGGGCAGTGCAACAGCCCCATCCTGTGGCAGCACTTTTAAGGAACAGCTTGAAGCTATTTCTGCATTGTTACTGAAGGAAAATAAAAATACTAAAACCTGTTCAATATACTGAGAAAGGACTTCAGTGGTTTAAGCCTTAGTAGCAAAATATTTCTGAGGAACAATGTGGCTCAGTGTCCAGCAGGAAAGCAAGAAATTGTCCTATCAAATTACAATCAAGGGTACAGAAAACAGTAATTTTACTTTTGCAGGGTATTTGAAACAAAGTTAATACTGGCATCTCAGGTGTGCTCTTCCCACTCCATTGCTCAAAAGGACAGACCTCAACTGGCTGACCCTAATTTACGTAATACCGCCTTCTGATGCTGTACAGTGGATGAGGGTCACCATTATAACATCCCCCGCAGATGCAGATTTGCCTACTAGATGCAAAACCCACAGTAAATGTACGATCGCTGTAGACATTGGTTCATGCCTCCTCTTTGTCGTACATCTAGGAATATGCGATGCACAGAACAACTGTATATTTAAGTTGGTGTCTGTGCAATCTTTGGGAGACAGCAGCATAAAGAATTTAATAGCACAGGAAACGAGTAATAGAGAATGCAGGTCCATCCCTGTCCAACACAACACATCTAACACATCGTACCACACCAAGAGATGTTGTTTGGCAGACTTTTTGCCCTCAACCAAGGTAAGTATTTATAATAGGTAATCAAAGCAGAAATGCTTGATGTGACTTCTCTTGCAGTTCTTTTTGAAAGAGTATTCTCACAAAAATAGGGTTACAAGTCTTAACACTTTCGTTCCCACAAAGAATCTCCCAGGGACCAGTTCAAAAAAAAGAGAAACTGTACAGCTGTTCCTCAAGATGTTTGCACTGTGGGATTTTTGGTGTGTTTTGTCTTCACAGCTGCTGTCATTAATGCCTACTTTTAAGAGTAACTCTCCCATCCCAACAATCCCCCCTTCCCCGGGGCAGTGCCTCCCAACCACTTTCTACTCTTGCAGCAATTCACTTCAAATGCTATACCCAGTAAAGCCTGACCAACTCAGACAGGGTAATCAATTACCCGGAATTAGAGAGTTACAGATAAAGTAGGTCCCTAGGCAGACCTTAAAATGTTCACATGGAAATAATCTGTACTAGTGGAAACACAGGTACCCTGTTCTGGGACGTAAGGAAAGGGTAGCTTACCCCTACCCCCCACCCCCTTTTTCAGTTGTTTTGCAAGTATTTCAGTTGTTTTACAAGTTTGCCTTTGCAGAGTAGAGTAAAGTCAAAAAGATTACAAGAGTCACCAAGCTTTTTCTTTCTTAATCCCAGATCTTTTATAAATCACTGTTTGAACATGCCACAGAGTAAAATTTGAAATACCCAAATTTGAAAAATCCCATCCTCTTTACAAAACAATCAAATTTTTTTTTCCATAATAAAACTATGAGAGATACCATTCCCCCCGCCCCCCCCAAGATGTGCAGAACAGGAATTTTTGTTTTGTTTTTTAAACAGCACAGAAGCAGTAGGTTATTGTCAGCAATAAAAGGCTCAGGGTTTGAAAAACCCAATGCTCAAATTCACCACAAACTACTATACAACAACCATTAAGCCTTCTTTCTGGCTATGTCAAGTGAACAATAGGACAAAATCAGGACCTCAACAAACGAGGGATGCTGATCCTCCATAGTATTACCCACTATGTAAGGCACCACAAAGGTTTGAACAGAATTCACAACAAGCCCTAAGGAGAAAGACAGAGGTAGCATGCCCACGCCTCAAAGAGGAAGGCTAAATCCATGAAAGCTAGTGTTTAATCAATTTTAAGCATGCTCCCAAGTATTGCTCTATTTTCCCCTCAGAATAAAAAGTCCCCTACTTCTGATACTATGGTATCACAAAACTTTCCTGGAGCCTTACGAAAATATGCAGCAAGACTATTTGTATTATTAACAATTAGTTCAACTGTAACATCACTTCCCAACTTGCTTTATGTAAGAATGTTAATACACTTGGGTTTTCAATGCCATAATCTGGTTTCATCCAAATAAAACAAAACTGATTCTTGGCACACGGAAAATAAACCAGATTTCATTCCATATAACTTCTTTTGAACTTCCAGTCAGCTGTTCATCCACATCTCCCACATTTCACTACAACACTGAAGTCCCCTTTGAACATCCCCAAAGGAAAACAAAGCAGACTATATGAACATTAGTGTGTAATGCTACATAAAGTGGATTCTTAGGTAAGGCAAGGAGTGAAAAATTCTGGTGTTGCTTTTTTTCCTCTCCTTTTTTATATACATTTGAATGGGTCTGTTCTTTGCCTGGAGGGGTGGCAATCTATTTCAAAAGGTCTGAGAGGCCACAGTTAGTAAAATATCTCAGGAGTAACTGGTACATGGTAATGCACTTGTCTGAAAAAAGACAGACCAAGATGTGCAGTGTTGTTACTCTAGTGCAGACACTTACTTGATGAGACAGACCGACAGTCCAATAGAAAAGAGATCATATAAATAAAACATACACCATCTTGCCTGCTTGGTGTGCCACCTAAGCTATCACAGCATTAGCTCAAGGGGACAATCTTCCCAAACTAATTCTGGTTTGAAGACATACTGACTAAAATCTGCACCAGGATAAGATGAACTGAACTTCTTAGCCACGTCATAATAAAGCTAACCACCTACCCACCAAAAAACAAAGCTTAGGTCTGTCACCTAGAACAAACAGCCATCCCTTGCAGGATCCCGGAATTGCCTCCTGGATGCTTTTGAAGGAACTGGTCTATGAAAGCCTCCTGGCATCAGCAGCAGCTATGTGATCAACATCAAGTTAGAAATATCCCTGTTTAGGTTCACTTCTTTACCCCTGCAAAAGTTTGGAGCTACATAATTCACACTTGGTAAATGACATTACAGTAAGTATCTTCAACTGAGACCTGCCAAACTCAGTACTGGCATTGTGGAAGACTGCACTGCCACTCACGTAGGAGATTTATCCTCTCTACCCCTTCTGAAGTTGTTAGAAGCAGCAGCAGGATACTTGTAACCACACATAGCTGCTTCAGTCTGCAAACAAGTGCCTTAACTCAAAGCCTGCTTCCTTTGGAAGCTTAAGGGAATTAAGTTCAGTCCGTCTTAGTCACAGGACATTGTCATTTTCATGTTGCTTTACTGGCACAGCAACTTCCTAAAACCAGAACAGGAACATTTGCCAGAGCTTTTCAGAACCCTATGCATAAGCAGACCAAAGTCCCTGCTTATTGGTAAATAACAGCATTAAAAGACATGGCTTGAAATCAGAGTGCACAGATTAAAGCCAGCATTTCACTCCACTTTCCACCAGTTTATGTCACTTGAACATAC
Source organism: Rhinoptilus africanus (assembly GCA_013400135.1). NCBI lineage: Eukaryota > Metazoa > Chordata > Aves > Charadriiformes > Glareolidae > Rhinoptilus > Rhinoptilus africanus. The sequence continues at coordinate 70,229 of VXBO01003401.1, forward strand.
CCCAGTTTCTGCATCTGCAAAACAGCAAACATACCTACATCATCATAGAGATTCCCCTACAGCCTGCATCATTAACTGCAGGGTATTAACAAATGAACATTTTTCAGACCTAGGAATTACAATCAGCACACTGGGCTGTACAAGATGAAATGCCAGAGCTTGCAGGGGCATCTCTCTTTACCATCACATACATTAAATGTTTATTTGTACCTGTCAGGGAAGGAATTTCTAACATAAATATCTCTCCAGCAACAACTTCAAGCCCTGAGAAAACAATTCTAACACATCTAATTATCTTGAACTGCCTCCCCAGGTTTCTCTGTTTTGCTCAATACAAACATCTAAGACCTTGAAATATAGGACGGCTTTTGTCATGACAAAGAAATTAAAAAGCCTAACTGTCAAAATGCATTCTTGGATACATCTGACAGTCACCCTCCCTGACAGCCTGCATCTTGCTCCGAATGACTGCTGCTATTCTGCTTCTCATCCCCAAGCAAGTCAGTTTAAACCTAGCTCAAAAAAGCCCACCATAGGCATACACTGAGGTGTGTTACATCTCATTTAAAACAAAAAAAAAATAAAGAAAAATCACTTGGTAGAAGTGGGGGAAGAAATGGAAAACAAAGAATACCAGCACAATCTTTTCTCCTAAATTCGTCTTCACGAATATCCAAGGTGACAGGATAAGAAAATAGGTTTCCTCTAGGCTTGAAAGAAATAAAGAAAATACAGCTGAAGTATCTAAAGCAGCAATATAAGCAGAAAATAAAATGTAATGATTTTTAACAGAAGAATGATACTTGAGTTTAATCATCAGCGCTGCTTGCTGCTTTACCAAATTTGAGTGAGATCTTGACTGTAGGAAAGGTTCCTATATACACCTGATCCCAAACAGACAAAAAACCACAGATCTGGAAACTGGGAATATATCCTGTACCGCTACCATCTTGAACTTCTGAGCTGAAGTCTCAACAGCAACTCACTTTGGGAAGCATTTTCAAGCTTGCAGAAGGCGTTAGCTGCACAACAGAAGTCTATTCTGCTGCAGCATAATTCAGCACAGTCATTTATTCCTTAGGGTGACAGTCATTCAATACTCATTTGCATCCTCTCTGAATGAGAAATTAGAGAGACTGAACTAAATTGCCTTGGTATACCTGAAGTAACGCTATACTGTGGATATCAGCAGTGGCACAGGAGATTTACTCAGACCACAAGGTCTCTTCTGCACACCAGAATCTAAACTGGCATTTCTAGTAAATAAATCTAAGAATTACATTTTTTACAGTGTGTTTTGAAACCTGCTGTTCCTGCTCAAACTTCTCTGCAAGTAACGCATCGGAATTATTACTACAAGGACAACAAATACTGATTTTCCTTTTGAGCACAGCCAGAAGACCACCCAGAGCTTAATGACCTGCATGAGGAATCTCCCCATCCTCACATCCTCCTCTAGGGTTTACTACAACAGAGGATGTGTGAATGAGGAGGAACGCTTTGGGTTGGCACACAGAGCCTTAAACAAGCCCCAACCTTAGAGGGATCAGAACTGAATTACAGAATTTCTAAAAACATGCATTTATCATGACTTAAGCAAAGAAGAAAAATCATTAGCATTGTTATTAAATGTGCAGTTGCAAAGAATCACAGAAACAGCTTCTGAGAGAACAGATTTTCTCAGCCTTAGTTCATCAGAAATCTCATAAATCAGTATTTCTGTCAGAAAAAACAAAAGAATTCAAGTATAACACAGTGCCCTTCTGCATACAGGATGCTCTGAACTCCTCAGCCTGTGCTGCGCTCCAGCTCCAATAGCAGCCATCTTGGAAATCCTTTTACCACAGGCTGCTGCACAACGATGTCTGGCCGACTGGCACTGAGATTCCCTTCACATGTTTTAATGAGATGATGAACAGCATGGGCATGCTACTCCCAGGAGTTCCTCACAGAAAATAAAAATTCATCAAATAAAAACTCACCTGAAAATAAGCCTCACTGATGAAACAATCTTATAGTTAAGTTAAAACACAGGTACAACCTGCTACCTTCACCCATGCTAACAATTCCCCTTGTGGAATATATTCTGTAATTTGTAACTCATGTTATGTAAAATACAAGGCAAAATGACAACCTTGTGAATATCAAGTAATTACATCACTGTCTTTACAACCATCAGGCTACACTGACATAAAAATGAAAAAAAAGGTTCCCAAGTAAGCATTTTTCAGTAGGCATGAAATAAAAATTAACTCAAAGACTGCAAATTATTACAGAGAAGATAACTGACAAAAGAGAGATAACACTCCCTGTATTAGATTATCATGCAACATATGAGGACTGAAAGCTTCCAGACAGTATACTCTTTCAGTATGCCATCACTGCTTATTTTCAGTCATGTTTCTTTTTGCCTCCTATAAAAACAAAACTGCTTCATCATCCTCATCTATATGATTTTACCTTCACATCTGCAATGCCTGTTTATCAGCAGTTATTCTATTGACAGTGAAATTGCTGCCTACCATACTGGCCACTACTGTCTCAGTATTCACCTGTTACTCCTACCCTTTCTTCATCTGCAAGTCTCCACACAGCTTTCACATTTCATCTACTTGAACAATAGGAAACTTACAGCAAAGACCGCAGAGCACCAAGATCAATTAATTCTTGACATAAAGACTCAGAGTACTGTGGTTGAAAACAACGTATGATCAACACTGTTGTATTTAACACGTTATACTTTCATTGTGTATTAGACAAAAATTGTATAGCAAGTTACAGTATTCAAAGCATTTGAATTCTGACTTGGAAAGACAGTGTTGTCCATCAGAAAGAACAGCTTTTCATGCTAGCTAATCCTGTACCTCAGGTAACCCGTCTGCAAAATACTGTTCATTTTGTACCAAAAAGCATATTTATTAATTACCAATAGAAAATTTATACAGATGACTCCTTACCAGCTTCCATTCCTAAAAGGAAAATAATGAACCAAGAATTTTTCTGTTTGTATGGTAGTTAAAATAAAGGAAGACAAAACTTTCCTGGATACTTAGCATTTCAACCCTGAAAGAAATGCCACACAACTTCTCACATGTGGTAAGAAAAGACCTCTCTCCATCAGCTGATCCTACATTTCTTAACACGTATTTCCTGCAGTAATGAAGACATTACAGCATTTAAAGATGAACCTGAACATTATGCAGACCCACAACATCCTTGTTGCATGTTGCACAGCTCCCAAACCATCAAGCTGTACCTGGAAAATATGCAGCTACAGCAAGAATGCCCAGTAAACAGCATCCGGTCAAGACTAAGACCTTCAATGTGCTGTCCCTCAGAAGTCAAGTACTAATGTTTTTCAGCAGTCCACTTTAGACAAACATCTTTGAGTCACAATAGATTTTTCTCAGATGTCACCCATTTATGCAATATCTCAGCTGGGTACCAAAAATTTTCTGCAGGTTTTTATAAAAGCTTGCCTGTTGGTACAGTAAGGAAACATGCAGGCCCACAGCAGTATGGAGTATTTTTTGATCCTTTTTTTAGAATAAATTAGCAGCTTGCTTATTTATTTCTGAATAATCTGAATAATGCGACTCAGATAATTTCCTACAAATGATGCTAAAATCACCAACTGTTTTTACAGAATCACAGAATCATAGGGTTGGAAGGGACCTTAGTAGATCATCTAGTCCAACCCCCCTGCCAGAGCAGGGCCACCTTAGAGCAGGTTACACAGGAATGCGTCCAGGCGGGTTTTGAATGTCTCCAGAGACGGAGACTCCACCACCTCCCTGGGCAGCCTGTTCCAGTGCTCTGCCACCCTCAAGGTAAAGAAGTTCCTCCTCATGTTTAGGTGGAACTTCCTATGTTCAAGTTTGTGCCCATTACCTCTTGTCCTGTCACTGGGCACCACTGAAAAGAGCCTGGCCCCATCCTCCTGACACCCACCCTTCAAGTATTTATAGGTGTTGATAAGGTCCCCCCTCAGACGCCTCTTTTCCAGGCTAAAGAGACCCAATTCCCTCAGTCTATCTTCATAAGATTTTCATTATGATTCAGCAAGAGGCATAACACAACAAGTCCCAAAAGGTTGTCTCAAACAACAAAGGCGACAGTAATGACCAAGTTCTTCACTTCCAACATTTAAGAAATCATCTCAGAGTAGCTGATGAGGAAGAAGTGGGGCTAATAAAAAGCCTCCTCTTCTTGACTCAGAATTTCCACTCACATCCGAGTCCCAAAACAAGTATAGAGATCAAAAAAACTATGAGGCAAGGGGAGGGAGGATAAAAAAAAAAAATCCATGAAGAACTAGCTTTTGTGTGTTTTTATTACTAAATATGACATACCTAAGTTTTATGACGACTAAACAGCTTGTATGGCTAAACCTCCCTACCTTCATTGCCCTCACTTCTACTTAAATGGCTTTTGCAACATATCCTAAACATCTGCAAATCCAAGTCTCTGATTTTATATTCCTGTGATATCCTTCACACCATAGTGGGCAAGTGGCAAACTCATTAAGGAACAGACCATGCCCCTCAACACTCTCAGGTTGCTTTCTAAAAGCAGTCTAAACTTGAAGATGGAATATGTAAACTGCCTGTGATCCTAATTTCTTACCTTAGCCATCTGGCTACCCTTTCTCTGCATTTCTGACCCTTCTATCTCCTTCTACGTTTCTATATGAATTTTCCAAATGCCTGCAAGTGGAGAAGAAATGACACAGATGACATGCAGAACACTGTCCAGGGTTCAGCAACAAACCAAAAAGAGGTCAGATCTTTCCAAGATGACAGCTTTAATATAATTTTTAATAAAGTAGGTGTAAAAAAGTAGTATATATTCTAAGGTTTCAGTAAATTTCAGAAACACTCATTAAAACTGGCCAGATTTTCCCACAGAAAAAAGACCAAAGAAGAAACCAACCCCAATCCAAACTGAATTCAGCATCCCTCTAACCATTGGAAGCCAGATGCAGTTTGACCCACCACTCCTGAAGTCTACCAAGATAAACAGATGAGTAGATGCCCCCAGAGGTCATTTATAATACACATCTGCTAGGTTCAGCACTCTGGGAATCAGAATATTTCTTACCTTAACAAAACTTCAAAGTAAGGGAATCACATTTCAAGATAACTTACAGTAGAAAATGCTTAGATGGGGGGGGGACGACACACTGATTCAGATAGACAAGCTCTACCCAATCTTTCTTACTTCCAGAGAACATTTTTTTTTTATAAAATATTATGAAATGTTTAGATATATTTTTCTCTAAGTACATTGCCTTGCCTATAAGAGTTATGTACAAAGCCAAAAGCAGAAAGCTGCTTTTATAAGGCTTCCAACTCAATTTATCATCTAGAAGTCTAATAGGATTTGACTTTTTGTTCTTTGTGTATACTTCCTGGAAGATCAAAAGAAGATGCATACCATAAGTTTTTCAAATGTGGCTGTTTTAGACATAGTTTTATTGAAAAAAAGCCTTGCAACATCTTCTGGGAAAACAGAACACCATCATAGTATGCTGTGCCCTAACAATCAAATAGAAAGGCAAGTTAGTCTCAAATAGGACAGATGGAGCTATCTCAATATTGCCTGACATTTCAATCGCAAGTCCCTGTTTATATTCACTTACAAAATTTGTCAAATTTCAACTACTTCATGCAGGAGGCTTTTGAGATGTTTCAATTAAAATTATTTCATTCCTTTTCACAGAAAGATGAACTAAAAATATTTTGTCTACAGCTCTAAGTAGGAAAGAGACATTTCATACAGGCATCCATTAAAACCTTGCATCATTCACTCTTTTTGGACTCAAAAATTATTAAAGAGTGTATTTTGGAGCTGGGAACATGTCACTTGCTATCTCCACGAACATTTTGCCCTTTATGGCCAAGTTTTAAACATAGAATCATAGAATTTTCTAGGTTGGAAGGTACCTTTACATTAAGTCCAACCATTAACCTAACACTGCCAAGTCCACCAGTAAACCATGTCCCTCAGCACCATGCCTACCTGTCTTTTAAATACTCTCAAGGGATGGTGACTCCACCTGCCCACTCCCTGGGCAGCCTGTTCTAACATTTGATACCCCTTCTGTGAAGAAATTTTTCCTAATACCCATCCTAAACCTCCCGCGGTGCAACTTGAGGCCGTTTCCTCTTGTCCTATTGCCTGTAACTTGGGAGAAAAGACTGGTCCTCCCCTTGCTATAACCTCCTTTCAGGGAGTTATAGGAACCGATATAGGTGTCTTTAAAGTAAGCAGGCACCTATAAACACTGGCACATGAGAGGCACATGGGATGCACTGGGGGAGTGCATCCACAGTGTGGTAGGATGAATTTCTACAGAGCCCCTGCCCCAGTGGAGAAAAAGATATGAATGAATATGAATAATGATAAAAAAGCAGCTGGCAGCAATGCTACATCACCTTCCTGAGAAGGCACAGGTAGACACCAAAAGCTCTTTTCTGCCAGTGTTGTTGGATTCCCAATAGGAGTTTCGCCCTGGAGCTCTCTGAGGTGTACTTTTCCTTCTACATCTTGCCAAACAAGACAATGCTGGCAGGTCTCTGGGGTACAAGCCTGGCTGTAGTAACTCCTAGATATGCTGCTGGTCTGCAAAGTGTGAGATGAGCATTCGTATGAGTTCGTGAAGTTTCACGCAGAAAAAACAAAGTGTTTAAAACTTCATGTTCTCTGGAGTATACCTTTAAGACTTAGGATTTGAGAGTGTTGAATTTCTGCCTGAAAGGCTTTTTTGATCTCTGGCTGATTTCAAGCTGAGTTCAACTGACTTTAACAGGTGTCTACATGACACACGCCAGCCTCTGATCCAGCTACCCTGGGCTCTCCTTATCAGTGAGTACAGTTGACATCACCAGTGGAGCTTAGGCTACAACCCATCTCACCCTGAAGTGGATGTCCAAGACCAGTCAGCCGAATTACACCTTCGCTTTTTTCTCACCTGTAAGAGGATCTGGGATGACCATCTCAGCTTGAAGAATTTTCCAGGTGAGATGTCAGGAGTAAAGAGAAATGAGTCACACCTCATCTCTGCAGCCAGAGACAACAATAAATGGTATTTTCTCACTTGCAAAACTTTTATTTCTCTGAAGCCTGTTGTCCTTGTCTGACAACTAGACTTCCATCATCTTATTCAGTGTCCCACTTCTCCCTTGATGAGTGTTGTATTAAGCATGTCCCCCAACTGCACTGTGGCAGTGCATTACATTTCATTGAACACAAGTGGTAGTACATCCCACTGCAGTCAGTAGAGCATTTTTATAGGAGCAATAACATTTAAAAGGCTTTACTAAGAACTATTTCCCATATTCCGGGAGAAGAGACATACACAGGTAGCAATAATGTTGTCCAGAGCCACAAATGGTTTCAAAAGAAGCTCTGACCCAAACAATTGAGTCTCCTTGTCCACTTATTGCAGAAGCGAGAGCAAATAAATAATATTTTGGAGTGATGGGTAACTAATGGTAAGGCTGTGAAGGGTATGGTTTGTAACAAACCCTGATTATGATGGAACAGCAACCACCTCAAAGTGAATGAACTGCCAGTTGCCTCCCTGTTAACACTCATTTCCACTCCACACTGCTTGCTATCCTTTTACCTCTTGTTTTCCAAGTGATTAAAATAATTAGGTGGAACATGGAGCTCTACGTATTTATGATAGGTATTTAGTATCCAAATTATCATAAAATATCTGTCCTCACTGATCACATACTATATGCATCTTAGAAGATAGCATCAAACTGGACCGTGGATGACTCATGATGACAACCAGGGAACTGGTCTTTCTGTGCAAGCAGTGTCAAGGCTGCTCTCATATTAGCCATCAGGAAGCCAGGCTGCATGCTTGGCCCACAGGTGCAGGGAGAAAGAACCTGTCAGGAACATAAAACATGAAGAGGATAAAAAGAAGTGCAAAATCACAGTCTTCTTCCCTACCTGAGTTCTGATCAAGTACCTGAAAAGAGAGCAGAAAGGGAATACACAAATACATGCAAAAATATTGACAGAAATCTACATTCCCATGTTAAAGCAGATGTGTGTTACCAGCTGTGGCAACAGATAGGGAACTGACCTCATGCATCTTAAAAACCTAACCCTGCTGGTGACACAAAATGGGTAAGTCAATACATCTTCCTGTAAACAGATTTAAAGTAAAAATGTTGCCATCAAACAACTTGTAATACTGCACAACAACCCTTCACCTTAAAGAACATAAGAAATTTGGGATATAGCAAACTATAATGCAGGCTGCACTGCATTTATCCCTAAGGATAAAAATCAGAGTATACAATTAGGTATTCAGCAACCTTTTGGTACAAAACCAAAACACTGCATTAAAAGCATGAGCTCCAAACACATACGAAGTAACCTTCAAGAAAGTGTACACACATTTAAGTAAAAGAGATACAAATGCATGATTTAGAAAGGAATTCAAATTAAAAGTTTGTGTGCATGTGATGGGAAGACATTTATTAAAATTGGGAGAACACATCTACTCTAGCTGCAGCTGAACTGAATTAATACTTGGCTGCCCCGTCAAATCTGCTGGAATGCACGCCTGGTTACTCCTTCAATTAGTTCTGTAAAACCAGCACACAACAGCTGTAGTAATAAACTTCTGCTACTCTGCAATGTCATTATCACCTAAGAAAAAAAGTTTCTTTTTAAGATTAAAAGAGGTGTTGATACACCTTAACAAATTTCTAGTTGTGTATGCCTTCATCCATACTTCAGAAACAAACTATTTCCTACAGCTGGTTGAAGCAACCGTTCAGACTACTGTCCTTCCTGACTGCTGTATGGATGAAAATAACCTTTTTTTTCCCCCCTCCCCATTTCTACAACGTGTAAACTGTGGAAAAAAGCGTAACAACATGACAATGGCTGGTACTTACGCAGCTGCAAGAAAAAGAAGGCACTCACTCTCACAGGTTTTAAAAAGAACTAATTTTTAAGCTGGAAAGCACATCTATATCCCCATCTAGCTTGAAAAATTAAAGCCCCCCATGCCACTCCTTGAGTCCCAGCAAGAACAGCAGTCAAAGCTGGAAGTGTAGTACTCCTTCTGCCCTACTGCTTAAAATTATTTATGAATATTAAAAGTCCTATGAACAAAGGAAAAATATATAGTAAACCTGACTTTAATTACTGTGTTTACAAAGTACTTACTAAACACTAAAAGCATTTATGAAGTACACTTCAGGTAGAAGGAATTTTTCTGGAAAAGCATTTTATTTCAAGTCCCATATGAGCAATAGCTGATATATAGCTGAAATAGCACTTCTCTGCTCATCTTTCTTCCCATCAATAAATTATTTTAGAATAGGTACTATTTTGAGACCAATATATCAATTTTTTCTAGATGTGATCACAACACAGGAAGCAAATTGTACCTCCAAGTCATGTAGTCAGCACAGTTTACAGAAAAATTCCCTTGCAGAATTTGGATCAAGGTTACTGAAGTAGACCAAGAAATTCGGCTCTCACTTCCAACCACTGAAATTCTCTGCAACAGATCTGGTGTAAGAAAACTTACAAGTTGAAGCAAACACAGGTGATTCAGAAAACCATACTACAAAGGCCTAATTCAAAATTAAAGGTTGATGAGTGCAGGTTATGCTCATCACAAAGAATATTCGTAGCTTCCATGTCAGTTATTTATATGCCACTAGAAAATGTTTTACCACCCAGTAATGTTTTACAGGGAGTAGCACAAATGACAAGCAAAAAGTCAAGGTGAGAGCTTCTGGTACTGAACGACCCTGTTGTAACTGACATGCAGCAAGGGAGATGAGCTGAGGCTGCTCTGGGAACGTTAACTCTGCATTTCTTTGTTTTCTTACAATTAAGATTTCAAGACACCACATAATTCACTAGATCAACCAACATGTCTGTGCAACTCTTAAGAGATCAGAAACTCCGCTCAACCCTGGAAGCAAACGTACTTCCCTAACCCATAATGCTAAGAGCACCCAGAAAATTCTTAAGGACCTAGAGGTACTGCCACTATCTACTTCTGTATTTCTTCTATAGACATGAATATCACTTCAGCTTCCAGGGCTGGAGAGACAGTATATCTGATAGGTACCTCTTCTTAAACCTGTAGTTTAATCGTGTTTCTTATGGTACCTTACAGGTGGGAAGCTGCAAGATACAACCAACACATATGGAAATGAAAGTCTGCTGTGTAAGGATTGCATTGAACAAGACTGAAAGCTCTCGTATCTCCCAATACATGCTTCCCAAGAAAACCAACCCAAAACACAAAAAACCCCACCCAAACAACAAGCAAGCATGGTTTTTTTCAAAAAAGAAAATTATTACATTTTTCTCCTACGTTGCAAGGCTTTCAGATAAGGTGGTGAGGGGAGAGAAATTAGATTATATTACCCAGAGGCAATCATCATGTACAGTACCTTGGAAAAAAACAGGGAAAAATATTACACAAGTCAGCTGGCTCAGCAAAGATTAAGAAATACTTTGATAAACAGTTAATGATATGAAAGGCAAAGCTTTTGGCTCCAGCTCAGAAAAGTAATTACTCCCATCTGGGCACACAGAACCCCAAGAAGGGCTACAGTTTCACATGGCACAGGAAAATTTCCACAGGCTTACTTACAGCCTTTCTTTCATAGCTACAATGGGTGGGTGTACACAAAGTAATATTAAGGGCAATGTTTAAAAGTATACAAGACGATAAACAAGAATTCAGAGGACACAGGTTACCTGTCCTTCCCATCATTGGGGAACAAACTAAGTGGTTCTGCTACTGTGAAATCCCACTGCTACAGATGGGCCTTTACAGAGCATTTAGCTTCTTTCTCTCATGCATACATATACCTCACTAAATACTCAACCACAACAGAGCTTTATAAGGGGTTTCTTCAACAATCCCTGACATTTTGAAGAAGCCACCAAACTTTCAAAAATACAGCAGCAAATTTTGCATCCCAAAATCACTGTAAAGTAAGGAAAAGCATTTGCACATTCTCACAAATATAGTGAAGGCTTGAGACAAGAAAGGTTTGCTTTCACTAGGAAAACTTTATTCTGCTATTTTTCCTGCTGACTGCTTGTTTTATGTGGGTGGGGTAGAGTTTTTATTGTTCTGGACTGCATTTTAATTGATGGCAGAGTGCCTGAAGTTTGGTATTGGCATCTCTTCCATTGTTTTTGCTAAAATAAATAAATGTATTTCCCTCATCTTTTTTAAAAATGAAATATATGCCATGCTCTCAACTGCTAAAAACAAAGCAGGCTGCTACAAAAAAAAAAAAAAAAAACACAAACCAAAACCAGAAACAAACAAAAGCTTTCAGATGGGACAAACAATCTACCAAACTCCTGCTGCAACAAATTCACCACCCAAAAGCCTCACCGCTCTGAAAAACCCTCACAGACCAAGAAGCAGAGATACGACCGTGGAGGCTAGCAGTACTTTGCAGTGGCTAAATGTTTGTATAATTCTGAGGAGACTGAAGATCAGATATTGGCCTCAACCTCAAGCACCAACAACTATGAGGATGGGAGCCTGCTAAACAGCTAAAATATGATCTCAAGAGAAAATAAGGCAAATTAAGGTAAGTACTGAACAGAGTCACTGATGCAAATGCAACAAGGGAGGGAGGGAAGGGGTGGTCTATCCAGGCAGACATGGCTATTCAAAAAAAAAAAAAACCACAACAAAAAACTCCACTCCCTCTCACTAAACAAAAAACTAAACCTACAAGTATAGCCTTATATTAATGAAAAGCTCCAAAATCTGAAGGTTTTGTTCACAAGCAACATGAAAGCAGCATGTATATTAAGAGTCAAAACCAACACTAACCAGCCAGCACCTAAAGCATCTCCAGGTCACTTTAATGGAAATATGCTGTTACTGATGTTGCCAGAATAAGACTTTTTTTATAGTACAGAAACATTTGCAACCACGTTTTCTGATCTAGTAATTAGAAAACTGCCCTGCTACAATCTGACACGAAGAAGAAAAGGTCCTAGTTTTTGCTCAGCTATTGATTCAATGCCTACTACAACAGCAGTTAGCACTGCTATCACTCTGATATTCTCTTATTCCAGGGCAAAATCAGAAAAGAGAGATTAAAAAAAAAACCAAAACANTGATTTCAAAAAAAAAAAAAAAACAAAACAAAAAACCCACCCCAACCAAGCCCCCCCCCCCCCAAACAAGCAAGCTGGAATTATTTAAAGAGAAATAAAGTGTCAGCACCAAGCTAAATTGTTCTCATTACTCAAAGAATTTAAAAAAATACTTTAATATTACACTTGCATGAAAGTTGTATGAGCTCTTCATGGCAGGCAGTGTTTCAGCATGCTTCCCAAGTGCACACAAACAAAAAACATATGACAAACTGCTGTCTCCCAACTGATTAAAGTATTTCTTCCTGGCACAGAAAAGCACTTCATTAACTGCTGTGAGTCTGGGCCAACAGATGTTTTACACCCACTACCAAGCACAAAGTTCAACCCTAAACAAAAATATGCTTCAAAAACGTGCAGCTTCTGAAATCTGAGAAAGAGTATGTCTAGGCAACTTGTTTTCAACCCTGAGCTACTTGGTGAACTGAAGGAATTGCTACACAGTTGGACAAGTCCACACAGTTGGACAAGTCCAACTACGCTGTGTTTCTTCAGCACGTTTGGAAAAAGTAGAATGTGTTAAAACACTTCTTTCCAAAACATCACTAACAGCAATAAAGCCACATCAGCCTAACGCACACAGAGAAGTAGGGGAAGAAAAGCCTACATGTAACGTTTAATATGTCTCTGTTTCTTTCTGTTGTGGTATCGACCTGTATGGCAAAGCCCTTCAGTTCCAGATACCCTAATAATCCAGAGGAAGTGAGTTTGAAATGCTCTAAACTGTGGGTACACACAAGTAGTACAGTCTAACATACCAGGTAAGATGGAGAGCCGCTGTGCCTTTAACAATTCTGAAGAGCTGATAACTACTATTGGCCAAATTCTAAATGTCACAAGCCACTAAAATCTAGCAGTTTATTCCATGGTTGGTGCAAAATCCAAAATCCAATTTTCAGTATTCTTTTTCAAAAAACACAACGAAACCAAGTTATTTTTATACAAGGCTTGGTGCCTTATCAAAAAAAGATTCCACTATTTCATACTTTGATACTTAAAAGACAGGGAAATCAGGCTAAGAGCTGCTTGCTCCATTCCTAAGTAGTCTCAAAAAACCCAAGGCACTAGGATCACACCTGTTCTGAAGAGCAAGCACATTAATGGACAGTAATTATACTAAGAGGGTATCTTGTATGCATTTTTTCTCCCAGATGAAACCTACCTGTTTACTTTTTGTAGCCTTTCCAGCAGCATTCTTGCTTCCTTTAGCACCCTCCATGTTTCTTAAAACATTGATGAAATCTTTCTTTGAAACAGATGACAGCAGTTTAGCACGCTGCCTCTCAGAGCTCCCACCTTTCTTCACCTTCTCATCAATGTTCTTTTGGTGCATCCTGACAGCATTAAATAATTGTACAACACCTCTGGCATGGGGAAAAAAACAACAGAACAAAACAAAGTTTTTAACTCAAGTTCCCTTTAAAGAAATGAACCCTCTACCAAAGTAATTAATCAGTGCAGATCCTAGCTCCCCAAAACAGTTACTTCAAACCTCAAATCTTACTTCAAACTAAGCAGTAATATTTACTACAACATAAGAGACTTACAGCTGTCACTTTTCCTTCACGCTTATTGCTAGGAATCAGTAACAAACCAATCCACAAATAACTATTCAAAAGTAAGCAGTTCTGGAGCCCCTACTACAAGAAAGATAAGGACGTGCTGGAACGTGTCCAGAGAAGGGCAACAAGGATGATGAGAGGGCTGGAGCACCTCTCCTATGAGGACACACTGAGAGAGTTGCGGTTGCTCAGTCTGGAAAAAAGAAGGCTCCAAGGACACCTTATTGTGGCCTACCACTATCTTAAGGGAGCCTACAGTATGGCTGGTGAGGGACGTTTCAGGATGTCACGTAATGGCAGGACTAGGGGGGATGGATTAAAACTAGAGATGGGTCATTTCAGAATGGACGTTAGGAAGAAGTTCTTCGCCATGAGGGTGGCGAGACACTGGAACAGGTTGCCCAGGGAGGTGGTGTAAGCCCCATCCCTGGAAGTTTTAAGGCCAGGCTGGATGGGGCTCTGAGCAACCTGATCTAGTGGGATGTGTCCCTGCCCATGGCAGGGGAGTTGGAACTAGATGATCTTTAAGGTCCTTTCCAACCCTGACAAATCTATGATAACATGGCACTGAGATCAGTGCAAGAGCATGTCTCATCCCCAGAAGCATGTTACTCGTCCTGCATCAGCTACTGAAGTCCTCACGCAAGATGTTAAGAGCAGCTGAAGTAGGGGGAAAAGGCAGAGCAATGAGTAAGGAGGCAGATACAGACAGTGTATCAAGGTGTTCAACTAGTTCTGCAACATCAAACTACTGCAATGCAGAACAGGCAACTGAACAGATGTGGATCTTGTGAATTCTCTGCAGAGAAGGAAGAAAGACAGTAGCAGAAACAACTGTTCTGCATTTTTAAAGCATTTAAATTAACAAAATAAGGGGATCCAACACAGCATTTCTGTTAAGCAAACATTACGTTCCCATCTAAATTTTTACTCTTTCATAAAGCTTCTGAAATCTTTTGTTGAACTTGATACTCTACAAAGCAGACCTGTATATAAATCACTTGGCTCCTGCTAGTCACTTCTTAAGAGTTCAATCTGATTTGAAACAGCTTATCTGTGCAGGCCTTTTCTCCCCCTTTTCCTCCTTTTTTCGACAAACACACATTTAAGGAAAGCATTCAGAAAAACTCTTACCTTGTGGCAGTTCTCTGAAGATTTCTTTCTCTGTCTCGGTCTTTGACAACATCTGGCTTCACTCGGCACATCATTTCCCACTCCCGCTTTTTATCGAGCTGCATTATAAATATTGTAATGTGAAACAACATGGAGCATTTGAGAATGCAGCATGCTCTGATGGTGTATGTAGCAAGAAGGGAAAAAAAGACAAATCAACGAATCTCGGTTTGGTTTGAGGCTAAGGGGAGGTCCAATACGGGACTGGCCAACAGGTCTGAGGCAAGTCTCTTGTATGGACACACCAGAGGCCACAGTCAAATCTCAAAAAGTCGCTTGCCTTCTCTAAACAAGAACTAGAAAAGAGTTGCACCACAGTGATGCCTCTGACTCAAGACAAGCAAAAAGAATTAAGAAATACTCAAATCCTTTCACACTGGTTGCTATGGACAAGGAAATTGTTCAAAGAGAGCTTTCGACTCCAAGACTTAATAAACTAATCACAGAGAAATGTATATATAATAAAATCCTGGGTCTGTCAAGACAGGCGTGTTGCGTTTTGAGCCTTGGGAATTTGACTTCTTCCCCTGCTGAGTTAATCACGGTACAGCTTTGTGACCAACAGTGATGCACAGCAAAGACTACAACTGGCAGAACTCAAACATCAGGAAGAGCATCAAATGCTCACCAGAAAACAACTCCTGTGCACAACACTTCTTTTTGTCCTTTTTTTTGAGGCGGTCTGTAAACTAACGTGCTTTCCCATTACCAAGGGCCACAACACTACGAGTTTTTTTTCCTGCTGCAACAGAACACTGCTATTTCCCCAGCCTCAGCTTCAGGTAGCGAAATATTTTTTTTCCCCTTTTACAAATTTAACAGCATTCCAGGCCTGGTGATGTTGCATTAAGTCTGTTTTATGCAAAAAGTCTTTCATGGAATTTCAGAGTCCTTATCTTTATAATTCCAGGAAGACTACTACAAATTTGTGAGTTTATGACCATGTTTTGGCCTTTTATCAAAAGAACTGCCCTATTCTATCTTCCATCAGTAGAAATGAATAGAAGGCAGACTGTTCTCAAGTTTTTCCATGGGTAAACAAGTCAACTGGGGGACCTGCAGCCTACCTCTGCTTTGCAGTACTCCCACATATTTACTGGATGGGAACAGGTATTTAGGACAACCATAACTATAGGGAGATTCAGTACGGCATCTGCTCAGTTAAAAGGCAGGCTGTGGCTTAACCACAGCATGTCTCAGACTGTCAGGTGGATAACCTGGCTATCTCATTGAAACAGAACTGGTAAGATAAGACATTAGAACTATTAATGTATTTTTACCCTGAAGGTAAATCAATCACAGCCTGGAATTTAAAGTTGCACTAAAGATACACAAACAAATGTCTTAACTGCCAACATAGTTTTGTTTTCTTCATAACAGCTTCACAACCAAAAGCAATTCAGGGCACGAACACTGTAAGAGAAAACTCCTACCATGAAAAACATTGAGGGGAGCAAACAATCATTCACAACTGCGACAGTGATTACTGCAATCTCAACCTAGAGGCCTTTGATTTTGGAAGTCAGAGCAGAATTTAAATGAAAGCACTTTTCTTCTCTTTCTCGCTCTTACTTTCGATGAGAACTATTTCAACTTGTAATGCCGACAAAGTGAATTATACTCCAAATTAAAAATAACAATTAGAAAACTAAGCCTAAAGCAGCAGCTTTCATCCTCTCGAAAGCAAAAACACACCTTCACCGGATAGATTGGAATAGTCCTGCTACCAAAGATCAGCCTGCCTGATGTCCCAGAAAAAGCAGTAAGGGAAAAAGCCCTACAGCATGACTGTATGGAAAGTAAAAAAATTTAAGCTTCCTGAGATAACTGTCGAGGACAGATTCCAAAACTGAGACAGTGTCAGAACACTCTCCCAAATCCCTGATGAGGGGATCTTGTATGTATCCCCATCTGACTGTGATTGCACAATGAAATACTGCATCTTTTTCTCACCTTCATCCTCTTTTCCAGTCTTTCTTGTTTTTCCTTTTCTCTCTCCTTCTCCAGTTTTTTATTCTTGGCCAAGATGGTGGACTTATTTTGTGGAACCTTTTTGTTGAGCACTTTTGCCATGGCATCTGCCCAGCCTGCACTTGGACCAGCTTTGGAGCTTGTTGCCTCTTCAAATGCATTGCCAAGGGCTGCTGTTTTATCTTCATCATCACCGTCCAGGGCTTCACCTCCTGAAGAGTTGCTGTCATCTGGAAGTTCTGAGCTTAACTCAGAATCTAGGGGTAAAAAAAAAGTAACAAAAAGAAGACTATCAGTTCTGTTTCTTGTAAAGATCCATCACTAGCATAATTTTCTCTGTATCTAAATGTTACCCAAGTTCAGGGTCATGTACTGCTTGCTGCTATTATTAATTCCTCAAGCAGGCATACACCTCCCTAATGAATTTATTAGAAAGTATCCAGTGCAAGTGCTTGCCCATCTCAGTGATGATTTAAAGTGATTTAAGAGGTTGGGTAAAAGAGAAAAGGCAACCTTGGAAATTTATTATTAGGTAAATTAATATTTTGATGCTTAGGAGTGGCAAGTTTTGAGAAAAAATTGTATTTTCCAGTTCAAAAGTTATAATTTACAGATGCATATATACACACATATATGTATATATGTACACACTTTTATACAAACCGCAACAGTGACATCTAGTGCTTAAATACAAACAGCCACATGGATTAAATTGAAGGTAGGGGAGCATTTCTTACATGACAGCAAAATCTGCTCAAGGAAAATAATGCCAGCAAAAATATAATTACCTCAGCACAACGAACACAGAGGGGAGGCTGCTTTGTGAAATAAAGAATCAAGACAGTGTCAGGTAGCTCAAAAGAAACCAGAGGCACTGACCTTTTCTGGTAAAACTAACTGCTCAAATTCTTGGTACAGAAATAAAACACCCCCAAATTCAAATTTCCTTACCCTATGTCCCCTTCAAAATAGAAAAGGAACTAAAGTTAAAATACTGGAATCAAGCAACAGTAAGACAGCAGAGAACAGCCAATTAGACAGCAAATAAAACACATGAAGAATCTACCACTTCCCTCATTAGTCTGTTTTAATGGTCAAATAGAAAAAATAAAGCCTTTAACGGTGTGGATGATTAACTAGAATGAAACAGGCTGCAAGTTCAGGGTGTGTTAAAATATGTTTTGTTATTTCAGTGGATTCACTTTATCACATAATCAAGAGCAGAGCTTACAAGTGTCATGCCACTATTAACTACCATTCCACTAATATTTGTGCCACCCAAAATTTTTAAATTAATTATCTGATATACAACCTTCAAGGCCACAAATCAAGCGCAGGACAGAAGGAGGCTGGTTTCTAATATGTACACAGTCATACCAGCAAGGGGACAATTCCCCACCAACTCTGAGATATCAGCTGACTGATTTTCATCCATCTACTGCTCTCACACTATAAAAAGAGTATTTAAAATCACAGTGTTAAGTACTAGCGAGCTAAGTGCTTTACTTTGCAAGCACTATATCCCATAAACTACATTTATCAACCAAATCATTAAAAGAATGAAGTCAGGACTGCTTCACAAGATCTGTTTTCTATAAAACCATGGAGACGGCTATTAATGATATTCTCTACTAATTGCCTATTTAATTACTTAACAAACATAAACACATGCTCTGTTACCAGACTAACTCATTATTCTGCCTTCTCCATGTGCCTTTTTGAACCAGTAAAAACACTCAATGTAGCAGAATTAACCAATTTAAAGCAAAGCCTCTAATAGCTAGGCACGTTTAGAGGCTTGGAGAGCATTTAGTTATCACCATGGAAAGAAGCAAGATTATATGTTTACATCACAAATGTGGAAGAGAAATACTTATTGCATACTTGCTCGTTATCTGTATCAGTATGATTTTTACTACCACCAAGGTGAATACAGTGTTGTGCCACACTCCACGCAGGATAAATTGTGGGGTTTTTTTCAACAGTCTTTACTATTAATTGGAAATTTAGAAGTGGCAAATTTGTTCAGCATCTTTAGAAACTACTAAAGGCACTCTTTTTATGATATCAGTACATCTAGAATTGGTAAATTTGTTCAACATATTCATAAACTACTAAAGGCATCCTTTTTATGATGCAAGTACAACTCTGTATTCTGATTCCAAATAAAAAAAAAAAATTCAAACCATTGCATGTAAAGAAGTAGGTGCATTGCTACGTTCCTACATGTAAAACAATCTGTCAAGTTTTCACCCCTAAGCCTTACTAGAACGTTGCTATCTAAACAAGGAATCAAGCCCTACTTGTGACTTTTTATACATACAAAAGCTAACAGCTACCATAAGTCCAAACCTGAATACCACACACTGCTTAGGACTAAATTCCACTGTTAGCAGAACATAACAGACTTATAAAAAGGAAAACTGGAAAAGCATGTCTTAGTCTCCTTCACATAATATCTTCTGCCAAGAAAACAGGAGAATGCCAGATAATACCAACAATATTTGCTTTCAACAATTACAGAAAGATGAACAAGGCTTCAACAACCAGGCATGACTTATTCTTTATTACATCAGAGGATCCTGATGTCATGTCAACTGCTGTCAACAGCATGAGATAAAGTAGAGGAGTTTCAAAGTAATTTAAACTAGATTAACTCTATCAGAAGTACGACTTGGGGCTCTATTCTGAATTGCAGAGATTAAAGCCTGGTATAGACAATATAAAAAGTCCTAATTGTGTGTCTGGGGCAAACAGACGTATACATCTCCATAATTTATTCTAAACTTGCTCAGCGATCTAGGTGCAGATACATACAGTTAAAAAGAGCAATCATCCAGCAATGAACTCTGAAAGAAGCTCCTACACAAGGCTTCCCCTTGGGTTCAGTTCTGTCCCTCAAACCAAACAGAAACCACTGTCACCTATGGCTCCAAATGGTGACAACCTCCTTTCCTCCCAGAATAAAGAAACCACACTGGGAAGGGGTTTCAACTGGGAAAGGACAGGGTGGGGGAGAGTAGGAAGAAGGGGATCAGACAGGCATCGAAGACCTCCCCAGCCCACGGTGGGGTCACGGGAAGCCTTCAACGCCTGTCCGAGCAGAGAAAGGACCAAACCCCTTCCCACTCCCATAGAATCACAGAACTGCCTAGGTTGGAAGTGACCTTTCAGATCACCTAGTCCAACAACCAACTTAACTCTGACAAAAACCATCACTAAACCATACCTCTAAGCACTCTGTCTACCTGTCTTTTAAATACCTCCAGGGATGGTGTCTCAACCACTTCCCTGGGCAGCCAGTTCCAATGTTCCAATCACCCCTTCAGTGTAAAAACTTCTCCTAATATAAAATTTCTCCCCTGGCGCAGCTTGAGGCCTCTTCCTCTTGTCCTATCACCTGTTACTTGGGAGAAATGACCGACCCCCACCTCACTACAATCTCCTTTCAGGTAGTTGTAGAGAGTGATACGGTCTCTCTCAGTTGTAGAGAGTGATAAGGTCTCCTCTCAACCTCCTTTCTCCAGGCTAAACAACCCCAGCTCCCTCAGCTGCTCCTCACAATACTTCTCCAGACCCCTCACCAGCTTCATTGCCCTTCTCTGGACCCACTCCAGCACACTAATGACTTTTTTTGTGGTGAGGGGCCCGAAACTGGACACAGTACTCGAGGTGGGGCCTCACCAGTGCCGAGTACAGGGGGATGATCACTTCCGTAGTCCTACTCACTATGTTCCTGATACAGACCAGGATGCTGTTGGCCTTCTTGCCCACCTGGGCACACTGCTGGCTCATATTCAGCCGGCTGTCCACTAACACCCCCAGGTCCCTTTCTGCCGGGCAGCTTTCGAGCCGCTCCGCCCCGAGCCTGTAGCGCTGCTTGGGGTTGTTGTGACCCAAGTGCAGGACCCGGCACTTGGCCCTGTTGAACCTCATACCGTTGGCTTCGGCCCATCGATCCAGCCTGTCCAGATCCCTCTGCAGAGCCAACCTACCCTCCCACCCCTTCCCGCTCCCGCTCGGCAAGCAGAGCCCGTTACCGCTGTCCGCCCCTTCGCCCACCACAGCCCCGCGTCCACGTGGGCCCGCCACGGCAGCCGCCATCTTCCGCGGCGTCCTCCCAGTCTCGTCTTCCGGCCCGGCCCCGGCGCCCGGAATCCGCGTTCCGGCTCCAAAGGTTCCGGGCAGGGGAGGGGAGGATTCGGAGGCTTCTGGGCCTGGCGAGGCGCTGAGGCAGCTGAACAAGCCTGAACTGCAGGGTTGTTTCATTGGCTATGCCACAGAAATAAAAAAATAAACAAACAAACAAACAGAGAGGTCTGCCTGGGTTTCTCCTCTCCCTCAGGCCCGGAGGATTCGTGGGTCTCAGTCACTCCTTCCAGTAGTGGGCAAAGCCTAGTGAGACCCTGTGGGCTTCCCCTACCCCACCCTGAGAGACACCATCCTGGGGTCACCACCACCCAGAGATGTCCTCAGGCTTCAGTACACGGCTGCCTTAGCCAAAGCCTGGAGAGTACCCCAACAAAAGCTCGAAAACCAGCAAAGCACAGGCTGGTTATTCTCTGTCAATTACTCTCTTCCACCTTTGGGAGCCATAGTCAATATGATAATGATAAATCAATGTTGTGTTTACTGTAGGTTGCATAGTGGGAAGAGGAATTTGAAGGCTTACCTTCACAGTGCTCATATCGCAAAGAAAACTTGGGTCAAGGCCCAAAAGGAGGACAGTTTATTACACGGGGAGAAAGGAAACACAAATTGCCTTCTGTTGGCATTGAGTCAAACTAAAAAAAAAAAACCAAAAAACAAAAAAACAAAAAAACCCTAAAACCAAACCCAAATCAAATAAAATATAAAACATTTAATAGAATCAGAATGGTTAGAGTTGGAAGGGACCTTAAAAATCATCCAGTCCCAGCCCCCCCGCCATGGGCAGGGACACCTCCCACCAGCCCAGGCTGCTCAAAGCCCCATCCAGCCTGGCCTTGGACACTTCCAGGGATGGGGCATCCACAGCTTCTCTGGGCAACCTGTGCCAGTGCCTCACCACCCTCACAGTAAAGAATTTCTTCCTAATACCTAATCTAAATCTCCCCTGTTTCAGTTTAAAACTGTTACCCCTCATCCCATCACTACGCCCCCTGATAAAGGGTCACTACCTGTCCTTCCTGTAGCCCCCTTCAGGTACTGGAAGGCCACTCTAAGGTCTCCCTGGAGCCTTCTCTTCTCCAGGCTGAACAACCTCAACTCTCTCAGCCTGTCTTCATATTACATCCTCTTAAAGATATACCATTTGCACACTGATGCTTCCACATATTATTTTGAATATGATTTTTCTACACTAGAGATGTCCTCTGAGGGTACTCATGGGAGGGTGCTCTCAGTCTTTAAAGTTACTCTGTGCTAGCTGTTGTCTGTGGGGGGATGGGGTCAAATCACATCAAACACCCAAAGGCACATAGGCCCCAGATAGGTGGGTGAGCCATGGACCCTCTGCGTGTCCGAAATGACATGTTCCACCACAAGTCTCCTCTGGGGTGGGCTGGCGTGTTAACCTCCACATGACAGTTACTGTATCTACCCAAACTACACCGATCTAATGCTTAGCATGAAGAGATCACTAACTATGCTTTACATTCTTTTACAAATTTTTCAGATTAATAGTTTAGTACGCTAGAAATTTTTGCAAACTCCTGTTCCGTTGATGTACTGAAATTCCTCTCTCTTAATCGTAGTATTTGGTTGTAGCACTGAGTGATCAGGAGAGCAGGCTATGCACCATGTGTAGAAAAAGAAATAAATCCCTCTTACTTTAGGTTAGAGAATTTATTATCTGAGTAACATGCTATTTAATTTCTACACTCTGTATTTTTGTAAATAAATATTTCATTTTTTGTTGCTACCCTGTGCAGCCAGTGACTTGTGTTTTTGTAATTCTATTAGTCCATGTTTTTTTCTGAATGATGTGGGTGGCAGCCAAGACAGCAAATTCCTTTTGATAGCTCAGTATCAGGTGGAAAAATTTGAAGTTGGAGAAAGATAAGATAGAGTGACAGAAATTATTACATGGCTAGGGAAACTTTCACAAGTAAAGATTATAAAGGCTAAGTATGTACATCTTGGTTAAGTGCCAGCTAAGGACAAACAGTATTGGACTTATTGTTTCTATCATAAACCATCCTGCAGAGCAGAACTATGTGGAAAGAATATCAGTGTAATTCATTGTTACAAGCAAAAAGAAACACTTTGCTGAAAAATCTGGGCCTCTGCTCTGATCTGCAGAGTAAGAAGGAAACTGTAAACATCCCTAGGATGTGTCATGAAGAGGCTCAAGCTTTACAGGAGACTTAATTCCTAATGTTTTACTCTGTAGGGCTCAAATCCCAGAATGTTTGCCAATAATAAGCACTAATCATTTAGTTAAGTCTGCTATGTGATGATAAAGACACCTACCATTTGCTTGGCATGCTTCATCTCTGAATCGTGTTGCATCAGAAAGGATACTGCTAGGAGAAGGTTGATAAATTGCATAGGCAAAAAGCTCTTCCAGTATGGCAATTACTGTCTTCATTTCCTAGTACACACACCTTATTGAACATGTCTTGCTCATGGTAGCGTATTTGTCTTGGAAGTATGTAAAAATCTTCAGATTAAGTCCTGTAATGCGTTCCAATAAATGACAGGTCTGAACCTTCTTCCCTCAGACTGAAGTAACAAGTCACATCTCCAATAGCATTCTTCTCCCCACAAGCATTATCCCGAAGCATTTCTCAGCAAATGTGTTGCCAAACCCCATTTCAAATGACTGTCATTTTCTCCCATCACTCTGGCCTGAATGTTCTGAATTGAAATTGTGGTCTGAGAAATGCCGGAGATATAACCAGCCTACAAAGTCTTTCTGACCCAGACAATACAGCAGTTACCTCCCAGTTTATGAATGTCAGCAACATTCTCTCAAGAGAAGCAAAGGCACAAGCTGGCTTTCTGCATGTTCAGGTCTGTTGTAAAACCATGGCTAATGAGACAGTGGATGAAACTTTGATCTGTGGATGCAGCAGAGCCAATGTCTGAAAAAAAGCTGTAAAAAGGATGGCACAGGGATTTGCAATCCTAACAATTTTATCTAACATTTTAAATATGGTTGGGGGTTTTTTTGGCTTAAAGTTTAAATATCAACAATACTGGGATAGAGCTCAATTGAAGTGGTTGCTTTTTATGCCTCATGACAAATTAGCAGTAACAAAATGAAGACAAATCCTCTCTTTGTTTTCTCTGGAGCAGTGGTGCTCCTTTCTGTCCTCTTCTGTTCTAGACATACAATGAATTCATACATCACAGCGGTGAGCTCTCCAAAGCCTGTTGTCAGTTTGTCTCTAGGAAAGAAGCTTATGTGATGCATTTCAACATGCAGACACATGCACAAATGTGCAGTGGGTTTATGTAAAAGAAAATAAGCATACTTTGTGCTTAAACAAGGTAGTGAAAAGCTTTGTGTTAATCCTTAGTTCTTGTGGGAAAGTGCTTCACAGACTTGTGTCATTCTGTGCAAAGGTGCTCTTGCTTCTGCAGACAGAATTACCGTTACTCTAAAATGGTCATTGATGCTGTAGTTATCAGCTGTGGTCTTCATCCCAGAGTGCAGCCTTTCAGATATCCTGGGCACATGCCACCAAGATCATTAAAGTTAGGAGTCCAGGCTTTGATTAATTGGATATGTGGGGAAGTGAATGCAGAGACCTGCTGCCTCCATTGGTCTTTGGATCAAGACCTTTATGCTAAAATTTCAATAGAATAGAAATGAAAAATAATACAATTATGATAATTTTTAATATAACCCCTTATTCAGTCCTAGAAATTGTTATTGCCATCCATGAGAATTGAGCATTGTAGCATCCCTCAGACATTTCTGTGGCATTATCTTCAGCTTCCCAAGTATTGAGTCCTTATTATCCCAACTAAACAGCTCAGTGTTTCTGATCTGTCCGGCTGTGCTTTCTTTTCTGGCTGCCCCCTATGGCTGCTGCTGCTCTCCTCCTCTTTGCTTTGTGAACAAGTTGCCTTCACTCACACATATCCCCCAAACAATTGCCCTTTCGGTTACAATGAAGGCTGAATCCCAAGCCAGTGAAATAAAGTTCAAAATCTTTGCCACTTTTGTAGGTTGTATTCACAACCCGATTCCCGCACTTAAAGAGATCAATAACAACAGATAGAAGATGAGCATGATAAAGCTTTCCAGTGCCCCAAGATTTAAACATGTTATCCTCATTTCCATTTCTTCAATTTAGCTGATGCCATGTTTTCCCCTTGACTCTGTAGGGTATTTGCAGATGAAGAAAGAAGAGCAGTTCAGAAGTAAATCACAGAATACTGTGCTGTCATATAATAACTACTGCTCTTATCTCATATTCAATATAACTCATATAAACAGACATTTAATAAATCATAGTAAAATACTACCTGGTTCTCTGCAGATGTTTTGCCTCATGAAAGTTCTAGTGCGGATCCCAGCAAGGTCAAGTGGAAACTTCCTGTTTCTTTTGTGGGAATGCATTTGGCACCTAAGCCTCACAACCACCCAGCGAAGTAAAATATTAATGGGTTTAGGATGGAGGCACAGGGGGGTAAATACAACATTTTCAAACCTTTATGCCTGTATTTGTGAACATAAATGCATGTTTTTAGACTGAGATGAACACCTATACAACTGTTTGCTACCTAAACAATGAAAACCATAGAAAAGCCAGGAAGAAGAACTCTCATCTATGTAAAAAAGAGATTTTGTTCTGATGCCTGGAGTCATGGACTGAAAAACAGTGCTAAAAAGAAACTGTGAAATCTTGCCCATTGAATGAGGCAGGTTATCACATTGAATACGTGTGGTGTAATGCTGAGTAGTCTTAAATCTGTGTTTTCCTAACTTTAAGTGCTTAAGTTTGCAACTATCCTTATTATTTGAAACAATTTATTCAGCATGTAGTTATTGGTTGTTATATATTAGCTTTCAACCAATACCATGGTGCCATTTGAAATACACTTTCCTGGTTTAAGAGATATGTAAGTTTATGTAAGTTTATGTCATGTTGAGAAGTAATTATTATGTTCTGCCACACCAATATGAGAAAATGAAAGAGAGATAAAAAGACATAATGTACCTGAAAGCTAAATGTAAAATTCCCCTCTGTTTCTTATTCACTAATTCCATTCATTCATTCATTCATGTGCAATAACTATTCTTATTCCTATATTTCATAGGAATGAATTGTGGTAGTGATATATTACCTGACATAACTGAGTTCAAAACACTAACTAGTAACTGGAATTTTAGGAATTCATATCAGATTTTCTCTATTTTATCAATATCGGAATCACAGGAGTTAGCTGGAACAAATGAACAAATGAGAAAAAGAGCTTGTCCCCAAAAATGTAGTTTTATGCCCCTGAGTGGATTTTAGAGTTTAAGAACTTTTCAAGGAGGGCAAGTTGGAGAAAAAAACAGTTGATGAATATTTTATCCAAATCTTTAAGGATTTGGGGGTTTCTTTTTTCAATTATGTCAGCCATATTCATCACTTCTGATAGTTTTAAAGGACTGTCAGTAATGGTTAGACATGAGAAGAAAAACAAACTAGTAAATATGAAAAAGCAGAAAAGCTTAGATAAGCCCCAAAGGTTGCCTCCCACTCTCTGGAAATCAGAGAGAAGACTAGCTTGAGCCTGTCTGTACTAGAAGGTAATCCAAATGTTTCATGCCCAAATCAGAATAAAAGTTCTCAAATTGTGCCAAAGGTGCCAGAATAGTCACTTAGCTTGTATGCAGTGAGGGTTGTTCAGGGACAGTTCCTGTGAATTCTGTGTATGTCTCACCAGTTATAAATCAAAAAACTGCAGGGAAAGATTAATGCTCCAGTGATTAATTAAAAAATGAGTAATTTATTACTACAGAATAGTCTCAAGGAAGTTTATATACATTTTTATTTAAAAGATTTATCTATTTGTTACCTGAATCTTTTTAAATTATGCCTAATTATTATCTCAAATTGTAAAACCTTCCTGGATCTACTTTGTTAATGACAACAAAGCCTCAATGCAGTGATTTCAAATTGGCCATGAAAGTCATTATAAAATAGGGAACAGAAGGGCTAGCCAAAACCAGTATTGTAGCTACAAAGGAAATACTGTATTGAGATAATTGAGGAGGATGAGATAATACCCTTATACGATGGTGTAAGAGCTCAGGAAATACTTCATGCTAAAATAACTTTAAAATTGCATAATATATTTTACCTACCTATAAGACGGGGAAGTTCTGTTTTAGCTGGACTTGACCTTTACTTTCAAACTTGTTTGTACATGATCAGCAACTGCATCTATTTTTACACTTCATTTAATACCAGATTTTGGTACACCTGCCTTCAATAGCACCTGATTGCATAAGTTATTCTACTTCAACAAGTAAAATAAACAAACAAATAAATCTGACTTCAAAAAGCTTCTAAATTCCTGTTCAGCAAGGCTTTGGCGTGCCTGCAGACTCTCAGCACATGAAACCTCTCCATGAGTACTTGTGAGCTTGGATCACATGCTTACTAGGCATGTATGTAATTACCTCGATGAAGCATGGATACATGAGGTTGTGGGCACGTGAGCTGTAACTGGGATGTGCTGCTTGCACCTGAATGCTGATGAAAAACCATGATTCTCATATCAGCAAATCCTCTGTAAGATGATCAAGTTTTAATTTTTTTCTCCTGACAGCTGAAGTGTAATGGGAATTGGTTTACACCTGGCCTTTTTGGTTTACAACTGGTCTTCTATCATACTATCAGATTTTCAAGTAATAGTAGGTTTTTAAGAACCTGAA
Organism: Rhinoptilus africanus; assembly: GCA_013400135.1. NCBI lineage: Eukaryota > Metazoa > Chordata > Aves > Charadriiformes > Glareolidae > Rhinoptilus > Rhinoptilus africanus. Next base: position 97,988 of record VXBO01003401.1, read on the forward strand.
ATTTGCTAGTAGCAAGGTCACAAGAACACTTTAAACACAGGATACTAAACTTTGCATTCAGATGTATTGCTGCAAATTAATTTATTTCTAAAAATCAATTCCTCCACTCCCTCCTCCTCACAGTGGAGATCATCTATAAATCAGTGAATCCAGCTAATTCTCCTTCAGCTGAATGAGAACTTGGGTAACAACCATCATTAAAACTGATTTAAGCAAGGTGAGATCTATCAAGACTCTTACCATGCCCAGAACATATTTAGAGGGACTTAAACTCTTCAGTGAGAAATGTGTTACATCTGTTTAGAGATGGAGAAGTAAAGGGGAAGAAGAGGTAGCTCTATCAAGGTAGATACACATACTGTTAAGATGGTGTCCTGATTTCAGCTGGGATAGAGTTAATTTTCTCTAATCATCTTGTTTCTCTAATTAACTCTATCCCAGCTGAAACTAGGACAGATGGGTGCTGGAGAGATTGATTATCCAGTTTGTCTTCAACAAGTTTTCTTCTCTCCATGTTCTTACATTAGGCAGCCTCCCAGGTAACATTGGGATTATTTTTCAAAGCGTTTTAGGAGACTTTAATCTGTAGTAAAAGACAAATGGGTAAAGTCCTGGTTCCCCTGAAATCAGTAGCAGATCTCCTTCTATGTTCAGGGAAAAGAGAATTTCATACTGTATTTTTATTTCCTATGCAAAACCATAACTACCAATAATTGTTAAGTTCATTTTCTTGCCTATAAGCCTCCAGCGTTTTACCTTGATGATAGAATTACTAATGGACAAACTTGTTATGGTAAAATTACTCTTTCAGCTTTCAACTGAATGCTATTGATACCTAAACTTGAATCACTTTTTTCTTTTTTTTTTTCTCCATCCCCAACAGAAGTTATTATTGCAAATGAACTCCCTGATTTCACTGAGCAATTTTCCTGTAAATTAAGTTACTGACTAGAACAAAGGGCTTGGATGAACCTTTGTAGCTCTTTGTCATGTTTCAGAGCAAACAGTGCTTGGGTTTACTTTGCTTTTCTCTGGTCCATCTTTTATAGGATAGGCTTTCCTACCTTCACCTTCTCTGCAAGCAGCCATGCAGTCTAACAGCACATGTGTTTCTGGGCATGGTGAAAGCATTTGACTTCTATAAAATCTTCAGTTTAGAGTTGTGTGATCTTCTGATCGTTTCCCAAGGTTTCATTTGAGCCTTATCACCACATTATTTATGAATTATTTGAGAAAAGAATAACACTATAGACCTTCATCTGAATCTACAGAGGAGCTGGATTGCTTGATTTAGTGTTGCTTTTTTGTTGTTGTTGCAATGAGTTTGAATGTTTGGAGTGGATCTAAGGAAATTACTGAAAGCATGCAGAGTCAGAGAAATAAGCTTTATTTTGAAAGCTGATAGTTCTGTAACTGTTCTTGGTTTTGTTTTGAGAGTGAGTCCTATTGAGTAAATCAGGCTGGTGGGGCTGTTCAGCCTCCGGCCTGAGTGAGCCTCCCAGTACTGTCAGGTTCTTAATTTGCTCCGCAGGAATATGGCTGCTGGGGTATACAATGGTGGCAGCAGGAAAAACAACTTGTCCCTCAAAAACATTTGGCTAGCCTGGGACTGGTGAAGAGGCAGAGTAGAGGGTTTATGATTATCTTAATAAATAGACAGACTGCTGTGTTTTGTATACAGAATCATTTTCCAAGTTGTCTGCCTTCATTTTTTTCTGGATTTAAATGTCTCATTACTGTGCTTTAAGATGAAAAAGGCAGGGGAGAGCCGGAAAAAGATTAAAAGCCTGACACAGGGATATACACTCATTCTGTGGGGTTTTTTGTGGTGAGTTTTTTCATTGTTTGGAGATAATCCTTGACTCTCTCAACTTGATTTTTCAGGTGTGAAGTTTCACAATCCTAGGAAGAATTAAAGTAGGGTGTGTGTGTGCATTACTACTAAAAAGCAGACCCAAGGTTTTTTAGTACTGTTGATAGCAATAAAAGAAACATACCCATGTCTGTCTGAGAAGACGAACATGGATCTTACGAACACATGAGTTTCTAATGAAGCTCTATGGAAGCTCTTTCTGCCTCTAGAAGAAAGTGTTTCTGTTTGTCCTTAATAGAAATCCATCGCGTGCAGCAGTCTAATGGAATCTCTCATTTTTTATTTGCATCTGTTAGCTTTTTATTGCAAATAGGGCTCTAAATCTTACTTTAGAAATGAGTATTGCACTGTATGTCAGTGCATGTGCAAAGGAAACCATTAATAATGTTCGTTATGAAAACCTGATCATAAGTGTTTTTAGTCCATTAGCAATTCAGCTTTATTTATGTCCTCCTTCAGGGAGAATTTGAAGCCAGAATTCAAAAGATGAAGTTTGGAAAAAGAGCCATACGTGAGGTCATAACATGCTGTCACATTCAGGATGTTAGAAAATTCTTTTCTTTCTTCAAGGTTTTCAATAACCTTTAGAAAGAGGAATAGGTATTCATCTTCTACTGCTTTGCCATCATTAAATTACAACATTTTTTTCCTAAATGCCAAAATATATAGTTCTCTGATCCCTTTTAGGATAGAAAACTTTTAAAATAAAATACTGAAAAACATTCAGTCAACTTCCCATCTTCATGGTACTTATTCCAACTGATCTGCGTTTGTTTCAGGTATTACTAAAAAAAATTAGGCCCTAGCTCCAAAGTCTCCTTTGGTCCCATTTTTCAAAATACACCCTCAGGAGTAAAATCTTGCATGGAAAAAATTCTCATATTACGAGCTGGACAAAGGCATCATCATATTCAGAAAGAAAAAGGCTTTTTCCCTCTCAAATAACAACCCGATTTCTCTCCCCCCTTTTTTTTTTTCTGCCTCTAAAATACTGTGGGATTTGCATGATTTATAAATGTAAAACTGCTTGTAGTTGTTATTTTTATCTGAAAATAAAATCACCTCATACAGCTGAGTTTGGAAAAAAAATAATGCTTCTTATGGAATGTAGTTGGTCAGTATTGGAATGTAGTTACTGTCAGCTCCTGAGATTTCTTGTATATGTTTACTGTTTTAATGTATCCCTGAAGCTACGACTTGATCCTGTTGCATTTAGAAGTTGCGAGTTTGGGATGTGAAATGTCAGCAGAGGGGCTGCTCTCAATGCATCACTGCTACGGTGGCTGTGGCAGCCGCTTTCAGGGGCTACTGTTGTTCATATTTCACACAAGCCTCAGGAAGAGAGGCTGTGTGAGAAATAGGGCAGTGTAAAAAAAGGAATGGTCTTGGCTAGTCTGTTTTCATCTTTGGTTAACATATTAAGAGGCAAGTTGATTGTATATAACAGAAATTAGTTCATGACGTATAGGGAGACTTTTTTTCCTATGAGTTACATAAAAATGCAATTGCTAGCCTGTTGTAATAATTTGGCATTCAATGTTTTTCAGTCAGCTAATACTGAAAGGCTGAAGTGTTTTCTTGCATGAAGAATAGGTCGCTAACTTCTGAATTAATTTCTGTAGGAGGCAATATGGATGCAATGTTTTTAAAGCTTAATTTAGATTCAAATTAATGTGAAGACAAGCTCCTTGAGTCACCTAGTCTTTCTCTGTGGAATCATTTCTAATTGAATGTTGAGATCAAAGTTTAAGTTTATAAGAAAGAAAAACAAGTGCAGATAAATAGTTATTATCTGACATCCTTATGAAAATTCATGACCTGCCGCTTTATCAGAGACCTTTTAAGAATTCTAATTGTGAAGTATGCATAACTATTAAATGGCTAGAGCGCTTCAGTCTCTTGATAAGAAGTGAGTTAAATAATTGTCCTGTTTAACTTGTGCTTGTTAACCTTTAAGGTCAACTAGTTTGAACATACGTTTAATGAAATCCTGGAGCCAGAATTTATGATACTGCTGCTGAATGTTAAATTGGACAATTTACATAAGCAGGACATTAACCTTCTGAGCACTAAATAGCATTTTAGCACTTAGCCGCTGGGGACAATAAGGGACATGTTCTATATATTTGTGATTAGCTTGCCTGGAAACTCTCATGATGACCAATTGGCCTACCAGGTTTAGCAGCATAATTAAATGAATGGACTCAGCCTAAGTAAATTATCAGTGCTGTGTACAGTATATCATTATAGTCCTAAGGAAAAAAAGAGATACGAATAATTTAATATTACATTACTAATTTATCAATGCTAAGTGACTGTGAGGAGGCTCTTTGTAATTCGTTGTTTTAAATTTGATATTTGATTTACTGCTGGTGTGATTAAACTTGAACCTGCTTCATTTCTTTATCAGAAATTTATGGTAACAGTAGACTTTTTTTCTCAGGGTAATGGATGTTTTTTCGTTTTCTTATGCTTTGATGATAATAGCAAATACAAAGTATTACATATTGCCAAACTTGTAATTAAGCAATTTGTCATAACAAGGCATGTGTGTCATCCTTTGGCTGGCAGATCTTGTAGCAGATAAGGGCAGCAGACATGGAATTGTCAGTGCTCTGAGCTGGAGGAGCAGAATAATAGCAGTTTAGGGTATACTTCTCTCCCTGCGTTGAAAGACAGAGCACAATATCCTTGCTCTGCCCACCCAACTGTTTTCTTGGGGCAAGTCAAGGCCATATATTGCAAGCAAGCAATGTAGATTTTTCAGGGTATGTGCTGTACTTGTTAGGACAATCACAGTTTATTCTGGGATGGTGCCTCTTGTCCATCTTAGGTGCTGCACAAACGTGAATAAGAACACGTTTTGAAGGACAAGTTAGGACCTGAGCCATTTCCCAAGGAGGATGCCAAGGAAGCACCCAGATGCTTTTCTTCAGTGTTTGCATTGGCGATAAGGTGCCTTCACGTGGGTGGTACCTGTGGTCATGGCTCCACAGGTGATGAATCAGGAGCTCCCCCGGCAGGTGGCTGCCTCCTGTGCAAGTGCTGCACCTCCGACCCAGCTCAGCACCTCCACTGGGGAGGTTACCCTCAGTCAACCATGATAAGAATGGGGTTTGTACTCAGGGAACTGGAACCAAACAGGACAGGTTGGAGCTGACGGCTATTTCTGAGCAGCCTGTACTGCTGGTAGACTGAGAAAGTGCAATTTTTGCAGATATCGCTACCCAAAGGCATCGCCACTGGTAAAGTACTTGGGTTACAGCCTTATAAAAAAGGACAGGGACTTAGGGGGACTCTTCACTGAACAAAAGAATTAGGATAGTGATAGGCATATAGTAAATTAATAGTGCATGGGTGTTTCAACACAGAGAGAGAATAGCCGCAAGATCCAGCTCTGGAATTGCGTAACAATGCTATCAGGAAGATGGGATGGCATTGCTGTCCTTCACTTAGGGGATGGAGAAAGGGAAGCTGCTGTGCTCCACTCTGTGCCCTGTGGGCTTATGCTGAGGGCGCTGGAGAGGCTGAGCATTACCAGCAAGCCCAGTCTGCGTGTGTGTGGCGTTGGGGAAGAAGCACTCAAAATCTGTGATTTTCTGGCGTTCCAGTGTCCTGCTTCAAGTTCTGCACTGACCAGTTTCTTCATCTGTAGAGGAGTATGAATGTATTCATTCTGTTCATGTCCCAGAGGAATGTAAATATAACCCACTGGTGAATTTACTGCTGGATGGCTGTGATGTACTCCCAGAGCCTGAATAGATTAGGCTTCGTGGTCATTCAGGTACACTCACTTCCCTAGCATCACTTGTTGCTCCGGAGAAAGTCATGATATGTGAGAAAGACAGGGTATAGTTCATGCTCCATGGATGTTCCTAGATACTCTCTCATTAAAGAAGAGAAGCGATTTGGGTTCATGGTTGCTCTGAATTTGCCTTGTGTCATCCAGAAGTAAATGAGCATGCAGTCAGTATCTTAACTCTCCCTCTTTTATGTCTTTCTGGCAATGCATGGGATAAACATGGGATGTCCAACCCCCCTGCAGTAAGCAGGGACATCTTCAACTAGATCAGGTTGCTCAGAGCCTCATCAAGCCTGGCCTTGAATGTCTCCAGGGATGGGGCATCCACCACCTCTCTGAGCAACCTGTGCCAGTGTCTCACCACCCTCATTGTAAAGCACTTCTTCCTAATGTCTAATCTAAACCTACCCTGCTCTAGTTTAAAACCATTGCCCCTCGTCCTGTTGCTACATGCCCTTGCAAACAGCCCCTCCCCAGCTTTCTTGTAGGCCCCCTTCAGGTACTGGAAGGCCGCTATAAGGTCTCCCTGGAGCCTTCTTCTCTCCAAGCTAGAATAGAATAGAAGAAGAATAGATCAGACATACTGGGAAGCTTTCCACCGATTAGGAAATTCTACTGCTTTAAAAAAACCAACCCCCTGTTTTTTTCTGCAGGCTAGACAAATTTCTCTTCTTGGTGTTTTGAATGCTAGGGCTCCTAGCCCTTTCCTGGGTAGCTGATGCATGCCAACATTTTCAGTCTCACTTGCTGATTACACTGTAGTTAGAAACTATTAATAACAAGAGCTGAACAGGAAAAAAAAATACAGCCATCTATAGACTTATTAATACACCTCATCATAGCGTCGTGAGGATTATTCAAGTTGCCATCTGGCAGCTGTAAACATTTAGTAGACCTAAGAACCATTTAAGAAGGGAATCATGTATTTTCAGAAGCAGGTTTGTCTGGAAAAAAAGCTCTTTCAATTGCTTATTTTTCCATATAGACAAACTTGGGCCACCTGAGTCCAAGGCCTTGTTTTGGCCTTGTACTTGTTCATGTACTGTTGGGCAAGTCACTGAGTTTGAATGCGTCAGCATCTGAGCTCAAGTCCTGCTATGTACAAAATGTAGGTAAGACTGTCATCCCTCCTTCAAATAATTCTGTGAGAATGAATGCACTAGGACTGTGAGCTACTCTGGTGCTGCAGTAATGAAAGCTGTATAAGTAATTATCCTTTCCAGTAAATTGTAAAACTCAATGGAAAAAATTTAACTTTTGTCATGAAGAGATTTCAGCCTGCTGCTTAATAAATATACTTGCATCTGAGTTGAGGGGAAAAAAGGAAGAGAGGCAAAGTCACGCACCAACCCTTTTTAGCCCCAGAGACTCAAACTTTAAAAAAGATACATTATCGGCACAGTATGCATCTATTTTTCTACTCCATTTTTGTGGTATCAGTGCTTTCAATCAGCTATTGCTGGGATTACAGGTTGCAAGGGTCTTCAGAAACAATTTTAAATGAGCTCTTCTATAGATGACAATTACTTTTCCCCTCCCCTGTTTCTCCTTCTGGATATTTGTCACTTGAGACATTTCTCTATACATTTTCAACACAGTTTTACAAATGCAGTCAAAGTTCTTGGCTTCCCATTACTCACTGTAAAGGAGAGCACAGCCCACCCAAAGCACCAATGCTGCAGCTGTACAGAGACAAGAGTCACAGGGGGCAGTGAAAAGGGAGAGATGATGGAAAAGGACGGAGAGGTTTGAAGAAAGTGCCAGCCAGCACCAGACCTTCAGTATTTTTATTCTTGTAGGAAGTTATTTGAAATAAGTGTGAAGGGACCAGAATGTAGGTTACTCTGCACTCAGGATGTCCTTAATATTGTGTCTGTGCTGATCTGTGGATCTGCTGTTTTACAGGGTCAGAGGTGTTTGTTTTTAAGTGCCAGGGAGGAGGTGAAGGGGAGACACTGAGCACGTGACTATGGCAGTTGTATTACTCCCCAGGTATTGCCCCTGTAGCTCTTTTTCTTTTCATCAGTCATATTTACCAGTCTGAAATGCTGAAGGGACTGGTGAGGGCTGTTCACTGGTATTAAAACTAGAATTTTTAAGTTTGTGATCACAGACTATAGGATTACACTGGTGAGATTAAGTCATTTGAATTAGGAACAGATGAAAGAAGTGGTGAGTTCAGGTAGTCTAGCCAGTACAGATGGAAAAAATTAAGGTGCTGGTAGCCCACAGATAGCAGCAGACTAGCACAAATCCAAATGGGAAAAGGTGGATCTATTAAAAGACTCAGTATCTATCACTTAACTTCTTCAGCTTTACTCATGGCAAGATTAGTTTACAGCTCTTGGTTTCTCTTCACATTGTTCAAATTCAATGTAATCACACAGCTATGTGGTTTTGGGGTCTGATTTCCATCCAAGTGAATTTAGACTTTCAGTTTTCCTCTTCTGGTAAGCCTACAAAATCTCCTGCTTTGCCTCAGTTCTCAACCACAGTCTTATTTTAGGATGTTTGTCTTGTTTCCACTATATTGGAAAACTTGTATTCTGTTTCAGGTGTCTTTTTTTCTCCCCTCCATCAGGGAATGTTTTAATTCTTCTGAAGCAGGTAGTCCCTCTTAGGGAAGTAAACTCACACAGAACCATGAGCATTGCTCCAGGTGATACTGAGGTAGAATAAATACCTTTTTTCCCCCCGTTAAACATGCAACCTGATTAAATAGAAAGACAGGCTTTTCCTTCAGTGGACCACTTCCCATAAGTTATGGTACAACCTGTTTTGCTTATGTCTTAAGCTATTTGCAAGTATTTAACTTTTCTAGTTTTTAAAATGCAGCTGATACATCAGTTGAGTGCATCAGGCAAGAGACTTTTCATCACACCTTTAAAATTGCCTGCACTGATTTACACCTACAGGAAGCTGCACTTTAAAGTTACTGGCATTGCTTTGTCTTCACTTTCATATGCTTTTTAGTTTCCCTCTTTAATGATACCATCAGTTCCTTAAATATCCTTCAGCTTCTATTTAAGCATGCTAATAGCAGGATATATGCTGAAACTGATATACATAACGAGTTGTTTTGTGTTACTGGAAGCCATAGAGTCTACCTCTGCGTCCTTCTCTCTTCCTCTTACATTTTCTGCTTAGTAAGAGGTGGTGCATACTATTGCTAGTCAACAGCTGTATGGAATTATATGTTTTAAACAAGCTTAAAAAAATATCTAGTCTTAAAGAACTGAAATGAAATAATCGATGCAGCACTCTGGAAGGCTGTTTGAAGAGATTTAGTTGTTTCAGCCTGGCTGTAGCTGTAAGACATCTTTCCACAAAACAATTGTTATCTTTTAAGAAAAAAGAAACACATTTCTCTGGCATGTTTTCCATACAGACATTTGTAAATATAATCCCTTCTGTTGCTTTGGTAAGTCAATCACGCTAACAGGTACCAGTTATTCAGTGACTGCCTTGGGCTAAATAGAGCAAGTGACAAAAACACTTTTAGGTTGTCATGTGTTAATGTAAAATGCCCCCAGACCCCAATGCTTATTCATCTTCATCTAGTTGACTAATGCTTTTCCCATGTTGTTGCATGTTGGTAAATTAAAGAAGCCTTCCAGACAGTTCTGTCAACAGTTTACTGAAATGTACCTCATTAGTGAGGTTGAGCTGTCACATGAGTGTAATTTAATCCTATTGAATTATCACTCAAAAATGCTTGAATACCAGGCCTTTATACAGTGAGATAGAAGGTTTTCTAGGAATACTGTCACATTGTAAATTGATTATCTGTGAAGCATGCAAAGGGAAAACCCCAGGGTTTTTTTTATACTTGCAGTAAGACTTGTGACAGTTCTTTCACTGCATCTTGTATTTTAGAGAACTGCATAGAGCCAGGTGCATTTCTTTTGAATGCTTATTTTTCATATCAATAACAAAGCTGGGAGGCTGAATGCCATGCTTAAGATGGAAAATTAATTTTTTTTTCACCCAAACAGAAAGAGGGGGGTGGGGAATAGCAAGGAACTAAAAGCATAAGGATGGATTTCAGTTAGTAGCATAGTAAACCATATGCATTTAGTTCTTTCACAGAATGCTGGGCATTTTGAAATCTTTGGAATCAGTTCTGTGTTGTTTGAACAATGCACGTATGATTTAATCCATGAAATTTAGGATCTGATTCTGTGCCTATCCCTGTGGGTGCCTGGGGTCTTTAAGCACACTCTGCTCCTACTGAAATCACAGAAATGAGCTCCATCTGCAGATTGAGTGTGATGTGCTTGGGAAAGTTAAAAAATGACATTTTTCTGAAAAATCTGTGTCTTGAAATAGAGCACTTCCCTGGTTTACCATTTTAATAATGCTTTTGTTAGAATGGGTTTGGAAGGACTTGGGAAAGACTTTTGAACTAGAAAGAGACGAGTAAAATCTATCCAATGGGCTTTCCTGGGCTGTGGCAGATCATGGCTCAGAGGCCAGATTAATTTCATACATATATGCTCAAACCACCAGATGATTAGATTATTAGGAGACACTGCAAAGAAATAATGGATATTTTACAATACAGAACCAGAATGGTCACTAAATCTTGCACAGCACATTTCTCATTCACCCCAGCAAACACTCCCAAGCGAAGAGGTGGGGAAATGGAGCAGTGTCACAGCAGCTCACCTGGCTGGAGAATATCCCACAGGACTCCTGCCACAGAGTGGGAAAGCTCACCTATGTGCAGTCCTGTGCCCACTGAAGGTCACAATGGAGTCTCTGTGGAGCGTGTCCTCCGTGCTTGGGGCCAGCCCTACCTAGTTTCCTCTCCTGGTAGCTCTGCTGGCTTTACATATTTAATGAGATTTTATGGGTTTAGGCAGTATAAATTATATTCACTTTCTCAGACCTCTAAGACCTTCCTCCACCTACCCTCCCTTACCTGTCAAGTTTCACTGGGTATGCTTTAAATTCTGTAGAGGAGAATACTGACTTTGCATAACGTAAATGAAAGAGCTGGGAAGCATTACATTTTCATACAAATTACATGAAACCCCCAAGATTCTGTCCTTGAGGGGAGACAGCAAAGCAGGAAGTGTGCAGAGAAAAAACAGCTTTGGGTTTGGTTGGGCAGGAAATAATATTTCTTATACTTTTCATAAGGAAAGGAAGGGTCCTGTGCTTTGCAGGTAGCAATCATTAGGCAAAGCTGGATTTTATAGTCTTGAAAAACTAAGAATCCTTGCTGTCATCCTATTCAGGGGAAGTTATACATGTCTGTGGGAAGTTTGTATATATAAAAAAATCCAAAACACCAAAATTGCAGCAATTTCTCTTTTGAATTTCTAATTCTCTAATTTATTCCTCAGTGGAGAAAGTGCTCCATTTCACTGAGCATATAAAACTTTTATTTTGTAACAGAGGATGCTACAGGCAAAGCATTTCCAGTGAGGAAAATGCATTGTTACATCTTGTACATGTGGCTGAACACAGCAGCTGAGCTCAATAGATTATGACTGAGAATGTGTAACCTGTATGGTAAAGTTTTCAGAGTTACTGTATTGAAGGTAAAGAGGTATTAAGACTGGTGGATGTGGTTATCAGCAGAAAACTAATCACTTCCTTGCCACTCCTAAGACATTATTGCCAAAGTGGCAGCCAACTTTGATCTTTCATTGCTCTTATGAGGCAATTGTCTGATCAAAGTATGCCTAATAATTTGAAACACGTTCTTGCAAGTGAACACTTTTTTACTTTTCTGAATGCTAAGCCAGGAATAAAACAAGAGGATTGCATGCTTTCTGGCATAGGCCAAGGTATATGCTGAAAGAGAGTATGTTACTCCATTGTCTCCAGTCTTTGGGATCAGGAAAAAATTGCACACATAATTCTGAATTTATACACAGAATAGTAGGAAAAGTAATGTGAAGTTAAGTATGGAACCTTATGGACCATGAATAGGAAATATGCAACTACTCTACATTAGTTTTCAGTAGGAACTCTCCAACCAATTTGAAGTAATTTTAGGGTTAAATGGAGCAGTCTCAAAATATCAGACCCTGATTGCTTTTCCTATGGTAACCCTCTAACTCATAGAAGCTCCTATGGCCACGAAGGCCTGAAGTTCAGGTTCATACAAAAGCAATGCACTTTTTTTTCTTTGGGGGAAACAAGAAGTTTTGGGATGTCGGTTTTTTTGCTGGCTTTTGTTTTGCTTTTTTTGGTGATGTTCATTCCATGTTCATGAAAGTAAAAAGCTGAATAATGTGATGCTTTCTTGGTTTTGTTTTAATTCTGTCAGAAGCATTACATGCTGTAAGTAAAGTGAACTCCAAACCAGAATTTCTCTTCTGAGCATGGAACTAGCAGTAAACTTCTTTCTAGCTCTGGCTGTAAAGCCATTCTCTAAAAGCAAAGCAAAAAAAATTTTGCATAACAGCTTGCAAAAATGTATGTAGAAAAGTCTAGAAATTGAAACCCAGTAAACCGAATTATTTGCTTCAGATCTAAAGTATAATGAAGTGTAAAAATGCATTCCTGTTTCGCTATTTCTTTTCTTGATGGGATACCTGGTTTCAAAGATCTTTTATTATTTTTTTTAATATATATTTCTCCCAGAGGTAAATTTGGAATTTCTCCCAATGATTAGATGCACAGTAAATTCATAGGTAATTCCCAGAATTACTGCATTTTCTTTCACCAGTTACCTTTCAATGCACTAGCTAAATTATTGAACTGCTTAGATTTTTATTATGTTTCTGGAATATTTTGAACAGTCTAAAAAAAATACCATATACAAAATCCCGAATGAAATGTCAAAAGTTCAGTGCCAACAGCTCTAGTCTAGACACTCTGTTTTCTTTTTCCAGTCACATTTGCACAAAACTACCTGTTGCATTCAGTCACTTGACTCCTAACTGAAAGCCCATTGAAGTCAAAGGCACAGTGCTATTAGTGTCTTATCTTTTGCAAGCAGTTTCCTGGTTATTATCATGGGATAAGCTTATAACATACAGAGTTTTGTGTCTGTGATTTTTTTAAAACTAACTGGAAATATGTATTTGAATATCTGAAATTCCTATGGCTTCTGAGTACAATGTGTTTTATTTCCAACTCTGCTTCATACTTCCTACCCTTTGCAGATAGGGTGGCTCTCAAGTATAAAGTGTAGGTCCAAATCATAGTGGCTCAAGTATAAGGTGTAGGGCCAAAGCATATTGCAAGTGTTATCTGATATCTCCTGTAGTATGTGATGATAATGGATAACTAAAAGATTTGTTATGTGATTACCCTTTAATTTGTACAAAGTTGGATTGCTGCCGTTTCTCAGCAAAGTAAAACTGGGTTTCGTCTTTCTATTGGAGGAGTGCTAGAGAGATTTTTATGTTTTGATTCCTATTTAGGGGATAATATGATGACATCAAAGGGGTCACTGCTGTTGAAAGGAACCATCCTGGTCCCAGTCACAGTTCTGTTCCCTTAAGCCAGCTCTGGGGCTTGTGAGATCCCTTAGTGAGCCAGCTCAGCTGACTATGCCACCAGAAAGCTTTCTCCTTGCCAAGTTAGTTGTGTATTGGTGTGATGAGCTGACTCCAAAAGGTATTGGGGAATGTAGGATCACATGCCTGGAAGAAAGGATTCTCCCTTTATTTCATTGCTTTATTTCATTGCAACAAGTGACTGCGTTGGCTTAGCCATTAATACAGCACCTTTAGTACAATACCTTTAGCATCCAGCTGGAGTTAACTATAACTGATACATTGAATAAGTTGGGTGAAACATGAGCATCACTGCAGGCACTTAGATTTTTCCTATTGTCATTCCTGAAGTCAGGATTTTATCCCAAGTATCTGCTTGGTGGCATTGCTGGAGGACCATTTCTGACCTATATACACATTAGCTAGTCCTGATGGGCATGGTAAGAGGCACAAAAGGCCTAATACATTGTATTTGAGTACAGATTTAGTTCTTGGCCATGTAATCCACCACACTAGGAAGCCCTGTCATAGAACTGAAGGAGGAAAAAATCTGCACACTTTCAAAACAGGAGTAAAGAGAGGGTGTTGCCTGAACCTTCTTCATTCAGTAATTCACCTGCAGCATAGATGCATAGTAAAATAATATACTGCAATATCATCCTGTGATGTCAAGATCGTAGCTTTTTCCCCTGTGAAAAAGCAGAAACTGAATAGTTGGGCACAGAAGTGTAACATAAGAAAAGGAATAGTCATTACTCACAAAGAAAAATGAGAATATGAAAGATGGTATGCCTAGGAGTTTTTGCAGAGGGTGGGCATGCTCCCAGAGCAGACACACACATGACTGGAGGAGCGTATTTGCATTTTAAGACAGATTTGCTTCTTGTTTTATTCCTCTGCTTTCAAGTAACAATAGCTTGCAGAACTTCATGGTTTGAAAGGGAAGATTCTACTTCCAAGAAAGAAAAAACAAAACAGAAAACAAAAACCACCATGGAAAGGGCAGCAGTGTTGGAAGACATGCTTAAAATGGATGCTACTGAAAAAGAAATCTAGAAAGACTGATTTTTTTTTTTTCTTTCTGTTGTTCTGGCATACTTGTAGGTCTAGTACTTAGGAAAATCCTTGACCTGTCTTCTTTCCTACCATCTTTCTTTCTGAGTTCATGTTGAAATCTGTACATGCTTAAAGACAAACTTCAAGAGATTATTTTTCCCCCACACCTCACAAAAGGGCAGTGCAAAGGCAGCAATATGAGTGTTATCACCCGGTGATAAACTGTCTCTTCAAGAAACCTGTCCTCTAAATATGAGGAGAAATGTCTCCAAAACCTTCACTTCTTTGTACATGGTTCTATTTTCCTGTGGCTTAACAGCGTTTTAGTAAAATGGAGGCATACTGGAATTTTACATCTTTTACATGCTCTCCATTTGCCTTTGTAAGAACTGCCCAAGAACAGATAATCTCATCTTTTTTGTTGACGTATCTCCTACAGTTACTTCTAGAAACATTTCTGTGGTAGTCCTCTCTGTCAAGCCTTTTGTATAGACTACAAAATGTAAATATGCTATATGGTACCACCTTTGGGCTATCAGGACAGCACTTCTAAAGTTTTCTCTCATCTCATGGGTTAGGTGCTGCAAGCCTCAAATGAGGTGCAAAGCAGCTCTTACCCTTTTAGCTGTATCATATAATGAGTACTGTGTTCAGTTCTGGGCATTCTGGGACATTGAAGTGCTGGAGTGTGTCCAGAGGAGAGCTACCAAGCTGGTGAGGGGTCGGGAGACCAAGTCATGTGAGGAGAGGCTGAGGGAACTGGGCATGTTCAGTTTGGAGAAGAGGAGGCTGAGGAGAGACCTCATTGCCCTCTACAACTACCTGAAAGGAGGTTGCAGAGAGGTGGGTGTTGGCCTCTTCTCCCAAGTGAATAATGGCAGGACCAGAGGAAATGGTCTGAAGTTGTGGCAGGGGAGGTTTAGATTAGATATTAGGAAGAATTACTTTACTGAAAGAGTGGTCAGGCATTGGAACAGCCTGCCCAGGGAGGTGGTTGAGTCACAATCCCTAGAGGTATTTAAGAAACACATAGATTTGGCATTTCAGGGCATACTTTAGTGGCAGAGATTGTAGAGTGGTTTTTTTGTGTGTGGGACTCAATCATCTCAAAGGTCCTTTCCAACCATGAAGATTTTATGATTCTATGAAGAAGTCTTAATTATTTGAAATAGATGTGGCCTAAAAAAGCTGAAAGAGAGCATGTTAGGAATGTCCATACACCAGCATAATACTCCATGAAGCCATCTACAGTAACTCTCAACAGTTAGCAGGAGCCAGACTGCCAAAGCTTCTCACAGGGATGTGTTAGCCTCCGAAAAGCATCATTCCAATACAGCTGTGTTTGCTTCATTACCATTTTTTTCCAGTCCAGCCTAGTTATTTCCACACATTATGTTGTACAGATGTACCCAGTAAAAAAATCATTTGGTATTTACCAGCAACCTGTCAGGGAGCAATAAGAGCAGGCTGCTTTCCAAGGACAGATGTGACAGGAGGCAAAGGTAACAAAGAGGAAAGTCCAGGCAGGGATTTCTCAGCCTCACCATACCTGAACAAGAGGAGAAGACTGGGTCCAACAACAGCAACCAGGGTCAACCTGGGTCCAGGCAAGCCTGTGGTTACAAAGCCCAAGGACAAGCCAGGCCAATGTGGCATCATGGCACAAAGGCAGGTACACTGTGCATGAGAGGCTGGGCAGGGCAATTAGCCTATTGGCACACTCAAGCCCCTGACACAACCATCTGGCCCTGACACTTTAGATGTATGGTTTCTTGTATCGAATGTGAGGTGTAAAATTGTGTGGATGTCCGTGGTGAGAAGGACAGTGGTGCACACTTTACTGCTGCATGCCTGCCCTGCAGAGGGAAGAGCAGAGAAGTAGAGCTTTACTCCCTGTGGTATGCTAGGCTGAGACTGCAAGCTGAGTAACTTCTAGATTATCTTAATTTACGTCTGGACAGGGACTAAGGCAGTTTGAAAATTAAAAGGGCATAACCATAATCCTGCTAGCCTCCCCCTTTTACTTTATCAAGTAGATCTTGGCAAATCTCCCCTACCTGCCTGAAAATGGAGTGTTTAAGAAGGCTCTGGCTTTTACTTTGGCATGACTGGGTTGAGTAGATGTTGAGGAAAGACTTTTCTTTCTAGCAGGGTCTAAGTTGATGAGGAATCCTTCAAAGGCTTGAGAACGAAGCTGTATAGTTTAAAAGATATTACTCTTAATTTCTTCATTTGGTTTGCTCTTGTTTTTTCTCCTTCATTTTTATGCTCATGAAAAGTGCTAGGTTGACAGACCTGGCGATGAACTTCCCTCTTTATCCAGCTGTCCTGACAATGTACTTCTTCCCTCAGGGACTACTTTTAAGGAGACTGGATGGTAGGTTGATTCCTATATTACGCGTCTCTGGCAGTAACTAACTGCCTGTGAGGAGGTGACCTAGTTCTGGCTGTGAAGGTGATGAGATTTTGGTGGTCCAAACTCCTGTCTGCAAGAAGTTGAGCTTTTAATAATTACCTTAATCTGTAGATAAGATGCCTGTTTGGTTTAAGTATATAGAGAAATGTATATGCACACAGATAGAATATATATATTCTTACATGTCATGTACTTGCTTTACCTTATAGTACTATCCACTCTGTGGGCACAGCCCATGGAATTATTATCTTTACAGCTATTTTGCAGTCATGGCACTGTTATTACCATGCTGGAATGGGAAAATATTATCTTTTTTGTGTCAGTTTTCATTAAATTGCAAACATTTTTATACCAAATAAAGAGTGGAGACTGTCAGCCACTTTTATCATTGCTAGGTGAACATGAGGGTGTTTCTTTTTTACAGACATTGAACTGTGAAAAATGATTTTTTTCAAAGGATAAACAATTTCTGTATAAAATACAGTACATTAATCCTACTGCAGCTTAATGTAACTATACATGAATTTGATCATTTCTTTAAATCCTGAAATCAGTTGGTTCTTGGTTACTTTTCAATGACATTTAACAGTTAGACTTAAAAATACAGAAGAATGCATTATAAGTTTTACCCAAAATGATTATGGCAGTCATTTGAATAAAATACAGATTTTGCAAGCTGTAAAGCATATCATTATACTATATACTGGTCTAACTAAGGTTTGGTTCACAAACTACAGTGCTCTAACCAAGTCATTAAATCTATCTAAAAGGGCCTCATTTGAGAAGCAATAAAATTTTTAATCATTTTATTATTAAAAGAGTGTTTAATATGTAGCTAATTAAATGCCAAAGGCAGGTTATCTGAGTTTAACCTTCAAAAAGAAAATGATGTATCAAAGTCTGCCTCTGGCATCATGGGATAGAAATGTCATCCTCATAATCATTGCGTGACAACTAGCTGGTGGCCTTTTCTAGAGCCATAGTTAAATTACCTGATTAAATTAATAGCCATTTAGATGTTTTAGGAACTGCACAGACCTATACTAAATGAAAATTAGGTCCATTACATTTTCTGAGTGGGCTAGATAGACCCTAAAATAAAACACGTATGCCATTGTCCACATTACTTAGATTAAGCAATTAAAAGCCCTTTCTTAAAAGCTACTAATTTTCTGTAATGTGCTGAGAACTAGGTTTACAGTAACAATCAGATAAAGAGTTTTTCTCTGCTTTCCCCCACCTTTCTTGTTTATTTTACTATTAAAAAAATCCCAGGGACATGTGTGTACACGTGTTAAACGTATATCAAACATGCAAGTGAATTTGTGTGTTGTGCTGCACTGACTTCTTTTGACCTCCTGGAAGACCCATGAGAAAGGACATTAAATGTTCAGGCAAAGCCCCACAGAAGTCACCATGGTCTTCTCCATTCACACTGAAGTCCTTCAGCATTGGACTTGGTCTCTGTGACAAGAGGAGGCCTTGTCCAGCACAGGTAAGTGAAATGACAGGTGAAGAGCATGATATATGTGCTTACTGTGCCAGACGGAGTGCTTTCAGCTATAGGAGAGTGACTTTAAAGTCTCTAGAAAGGATATTTCTCTTGCCTCAATATTCTGCTTGAGGGAGAGAGAAAGTGTAAAAAAAGAAGAAAATGGAAGCATATACATTTTTGATAAGGGCTGGGTGCTATCTTAAAATCTTACAGCATAGTTACTTGCTTTATTTGTGTGCAGTAGGAAGCAGTTTTCTCTGCGTATTGATGTGCAAGTTTGATTTAGAGGAATATTAACTAGAGCTCGTGGTGGGAACTCCTGTGGACTAGGCCAAGCTCTGCTATAGCACCAATACAGTGTAGCTGTGGTTCTGCATCCTTGAAAGTGCTAAGCAGCCTTCGTATCCTTAGGATCTGGCCTGCAGAAAGTACCTGAACAGATGTATACCTGTCTGTAAAACGAGCACGACTATTCATACTCCTGTGGGAAGACTACTGTGAGGTTTATGAATTCATGTCTGAGCTGCTTGGGACTGGTCTTCCTTGCCTTTTTCCTTTTTTCCCCTAGGAAGTACAGTTTACTATATGAATGGTTTAGCTGTATTACTAGGAGAAGTTGGGTGGGAGAGCTGGGACACACCTTCACATCATGATCCAGACGCTGGGGACAGTGTTCAGTGAGGCTGGAGGGACCTTCCCTTCCATTTGAACCCTCTTTCCAAAACCAGTATTTTTGTTGTCTGTCAGATTTCCATGTCCTTCTCCCAGTCGGGCAGATTCCAGCCACATCTGTGGCACCGATCTGCTTTGAGATCTGGGGCAAGTCTGCTTATCTGTCTTTGTCTCTATATCCATTCTCATCATCTTTCTCTTGCTCATTTAAGCAATACATTCTTCATGGCAGGGACTGTTTTTTCAATATGGTGTTTAGCACTGCAATACCTCAGTCTCAGATGGATTCCACAAACTATAGTGTAGGTAGTATCTGCCCCACCTGCAGAAAGCCAACATAAGCAGTTCCACAAATGAGAAATTCTATATTAAGTACCATGTGTCATTATTTTATATAGCTGCCTTTCTTAACGTTGGAACTACTGTACTTCTCTGAGTTTTGACTTTCTAAGTAGGACTTGATTTCAGTATCAGATTTGTAGATAGGTAAGACACCTAATCCTGGGTGATCTACTGCTATATGCCAGATATGTTGTTACCATATGGGATTTTCCGGGTACGTAGTGTTGTCCAAGTGCTTATTGCAGTTAGAACTGTGCTAACAGTTTTGATTTAGATATGCATTTTATGGATGCTTATGCTTTAATCCAGATGTCAATGTTTTGTACAGCCCTCATCCAGCAAAACACTCCATAGGGGCAGGTGTTTAAATACATTGACTCCCATTGAGTCCAGCAGGACTACATATACACATTTGAATTTGTATGAACACATTATTAAATGCTTTTCTGAGTGGAATTATAGATTTTTGTATTGAAAAATAAAGGAATTCATTCAAAACCAGACTCTCCCTGATTGGAGCTGTCTGTCGAATAGATCAAGTCAGTACATTCTGTAAGTCAAAAGCATTCATCAACCTGTTCTTTCCTAGCACATTAGATAAAACTGTTTTATACATGAGGCTTTGAAGTGATGCAGTTTTAACTGCATTAGTAAATCTAACTGTGAAGCACGATTTCAAAAAACCAAACTGTTTCCTATTTTATATTTAACTCCAACAGTGTTTTCAGAGTTAGTAAAATGAAACAGAAGACAATCTCATGGAAGAGAAGCTCTCATAGAAGCTATGGTTTAATAAAATATGAGTTAGCATTTCATTTTTCTGTAACAATTAGAAAGGCAGTAACACAATGTTTATAACCATTCTTGCAGTTTTAAATTATGTTTGCATTTTTTTGTGGAGTTTTATTTTACCTCTGCTGTGTAAGCAACTGATTTTACCAGTTATGTGTCAATAATATAAAAAAGAAGTTCCTACAGAAATGTTTTACCTTTGTGTTAAATTACATGCATCGTGTTGTTAGGTGCTCGTGTGATAATAATTAATAGCTGTGCAAAATACGAGCACCAAGTTTATTTGCCATTTAAGCTTGAATGACGTTTAGGGACTTCCTGGAGAGTACACTGCTTTTGAATCAGTGGCATGTATCATCACCATTGGAGGGTGAGGACAACAAAATCTGGTCTGGTCAAGAAGTGGACTCTCATTGGTGTGCTGAATCATATTAGGACTGTACGCAGTTAAAAATAGCTACTTAGAGGCACTCTCAATATTTACAGAAACTGTCCTTTTGTATCTATCCTCAGAAAACAAAAACCAACCAAAAAAGACCCCAAAATCCCAATATTTTTTCTTAAGTGAATTTGGCTCACCATACAAATTCTATGGTTTTGAAGTCTACTGGAACTGCCATTCAGTAAATGGGGATGGTTCTTGGAAGAGAAAGGCATAGGATAAGTAACAAACTTGGATTGAGAGTGGATCCATAGAAGAAAGAGTGAATCTTTTCTTGAAGCCACTTCATCTTAATCTGTCATCCCTTGTTTCAATTTGTTTTGCGCCAAAGGTTTGTTGCTGTCACTGGGGTTTTTTTGTTTCTTTTTTATAAGTGTGAGTATTGATGTGTGTGTGTTTTACTGAATAATAACATGGCCCATACCCTTTAGATTATCTTTAGGAGTCCTTGGAATAAAAATTATTTTTGATAGGGATGATTAAACTGTCCAAAGCAAGGGTGAGCTCCACCAAAGAATGTGAGCTCGTGAGCTCCTTAGAGAGTGCCCCCCAGCACATCTCTGGAGTCCTCTGCAGGCATTGCCTTGGTGTTTAGTTCTGAGTAAGGACGTGCATCCTTCTTTGGTAATTGCAGCATAACCCCTCATCTCTCAGTACCACTGTGTTTTTACCTCTCCTTACAGAAGTATAAAAATCAACACATTGAAGGGGATGTTAAATAACATCTGTCACTTTAACAAGCCTTTTATTTTCATGGGCATCCCTACGTGCTTTGCAGCATTTCCCTATCAAACATTTCCCCAGCACTATGAGGGGACACAATGCCTGGCCCCATGGTGCAGCATCCTGGGGACGAATGTGAAGAGAGGTGCTGTGTCTGCCTGGAATAGCTGGGATGGGCACTCAGGCAATGGTTTTAAGTGGGCAGCATGTAATTCACATAGCAGAGATTTAGCAGTCTCTGACCAAGTCTGATTTGAAGTGGAGTTCATCTAATTTTTCAGGTCTTAGAGAAGACAAAGCTGCTGGATAGGGTAAAAGTTTCAGAAAAGGCTCTATTTTGAGCTTTAGAAGCCTGATACGTGAAGTTATCCCCATACTGGGCAGCAAATATATATGCTGCTAATCCATATATTAGTATCAGCATGAACTGCTTGCATAAATGTTGCTCTGTGGCATGTAGGGAGATAAGAACCATTGAACTGTTCAGATGCTGCTGCAGGAGGCATACTCTGAAACATCAGCAGCAAGCTCTGCTAGCCCTAAGAGAAGCTGAGTTAAGTTTGTGTGATGCAGGGTTATTGTACAGTGTACAGAGGTATGTAAAACAGCTGTAAAATAGAAGTTTTATACTTAGATGATGTCTTTCATCTGGAGAGCCCAAATGTTTGGGGAATATTGGAGCACTAATCCTAACAGAGTTTAAATGTTACCCCTGATTTAGTGCCTTGCCTATTATAGCTAACATGTAAACTAAGGCATAGAAACAAATGATCATTTTTATTCAAACTCTGAGTAATTTTTAACCCAAACAATTTCATGGAGATTCAGACAGTACAGGCTCTGCAGATCAAGCAAGTAAAGAAAACAGCCTTGCCCAGGACTCTTCACCATCCACGTATCACTGATTTTTGTCATGAAGGAAATGCATTTCTTAGAAAGATACCAGACAAAGGATGAGAAATATAAAGAAGTGATGAATATTCAGCAGTGCTTTTCCTGTTAAGAAACCTATGGGAGAAAAGCAGTCTAGTAAAAAAAAATTTGAGGAATATCAAACACAGGCCTCAGCTGAAGAAAATACCATTGGAAAAAAGTTTTAGCAGTGCCAGTGCTTGAGAAATACATCTTTTAAGTGGTTTTTCTCTAACAGTAGCTGCCTGATATTTTCCATATGCTGTGTTCCTTAAAAAGACTTTAAATCCTCTCTCCCTTGAAGTCCCCACCTCGCAGGGACAGGCCTTCACCGTAGCAAAATTATACTGGTGTCACAACACTGAAATTGAGATTGCTTTGGCAAAGCATCCCTTAGAGAACAGCTGAATCTGTGTTCAGGAGGCTCATCTTCAAGTCAGGCATAGACTGTTTCCACATCAGCCTTTAGCAAAGATCTTTCCTGTATCCTTTGCAAGAACCCTGTGCGTCTTTCCCTTCAGCACTCCAGTTCATAGCTATTTTGTGGTGAAGAAAAATACAGGAAGGTGAGCACAGTTTCAGCCTATATAAAACTAGTTACTAGGCTTTTTCTGGGGCAGTTCCCATTGCCCTCAATAGCAGTTGAGCTTAAGGATGATACTGATAATTTATTTAAAATTCTTCAAATTTTTTTCTCTAGTCAAAAATCATATCCCTGTGCTACACTGAGTCTTGCCATACTAAGTAAACCATCCAGTTGACTTCTTTGGAGCTACTCAGTATGAGATAAGATGAGAGAATGGAGCAGCAATTCATTATTCTGGCTAGGAAAATGTGCTTTAAGCTGTTAAATATTAACAGTAAACACAAATCAATGTGGTTTTACTGCTAGATCATTATTTCAATAATGGGATATTGGATTTGATAAGCAATGCAAGCTGCCACAACTGATGAATTAAATACTAGAAAAAAAACGTTAATGGAAAGAGAACAGTGACAGACTTGCTAAAAAAAATCATTTCTGAAGAAAAATGGAAAGGCAAATGGTGCAATTTAATGTTTAGGATATGACTGGAGATTGCTTACTACCAGCAGGGTACTGAAAATGCTGAAATAAAAATGTAAGTTATTTTTAAATGTAATTACAATGATTCTACTAGAGCATCTCATTTTCAAAGCCAATTCAATGTTAAGGCAGACTTGCTAATGCTAGTCCAAACTTCCAGATATGCCTGTTTTTTTCTCTTTTATAGAGGAAATCAATAAAGAAAAATCATTTACATGCAGTTGAGATATTTGTATGTTTTTATTTCTTCCATCCATGTAGTTAATTATGGATTTACAGTATTACAGCAAAGATCTGAATTTATCCATGGCATAAGAAAAGATCTTCTAGATGCTGAGAGCTGACCAAATCCCTTTAAATTTATAAGAAAGGATGGGTGTGCATGTGCGTGTGTGGTCTAGGCACACTGCAACTCAGCTCATGGATTTTTATGGACATGGTCCAGGGAGAGCTCATACAAATGTGAGACCATGGGAGCTTCTGAAAGGGTGGTGAGCTGGGAACTGCATTTGGTAGGAGTTGTGCCAATACTGGAGACTTCCAAAGTGCAGATCTATTTTCCCAATTGATGTAGCTTTTTGATGAGCTGTCATTGCACATTAGAAGTGCCCGTATAGGAATGGAGCACCTAGAGATGCTACTGAAATGTGTGTTGTGCCAGCTGGCTGCTGATTACTGTGTTACTGGATTTTTTCTTCAGAATTATGGAAAGGGGCAGTTTCTTTCACTGTTTCACTGAAATAAGCACATTTCCCCAGTAGTCCCATGAAATGGAGTTAATCAGCACAAGGAGAGGGTGACAAGTCTGTTGTGCCCAAGAATGTCCAAGAATTTTAATAGCTACTAAGATGTCCCAACTTCTTGGGTTTTGCCCTAGTTTGTGGGAAATAAGAGTGTAACGAAGCTCAGGGGCTTCTGAAACCATCCAGTTTTATTTGCTCAGTCAAAACAGATAGTGCAAAAGTACAGTCACAAATGATCTTGAGCTGTTAAGTTTATTTCCAGCTTTTCCAGTGTTTACAGCTATATGGGCCTTCAGGGTGAACCCAATAAAAGTGTTGACCCAGCACTGGAGACCAACCCTGGATTCAAGCAAAACATGCCACAAATTACTGGCTTTGGGTTTGGATTGCTTCCAACAGGAGACAGGATATATTTTTTTGTTCTTTTCATTAGTCCAGTATTTTCCAAACTTATTTCCAAAGCTTATTTTGATTTTGTCAGAAAGTTCAGGGTCAGTTTTTGGAAGGCAGCGTTGTTTACCTTAGATTGAAGCAATGGTCAATATCTCATCAAAATTTTAATATGTAGATAACTTACCTATCTCTTTAATGTGGAACAGTGTTTTGGTTTAATCCATGAGGGTTTTTTAACCTCTGCATTTTTTTTTTTTTTTAAACATGGCATTTGCTAGCTGCCTACACTGGTCCTTTAAATACTTGCAGGGAGATACAAACGTGCATTGCCCATCACCATTTTTGAATAGTATATTTATCATTTTTATTATTTATGTTTCTGGCTTGCAGTGTTGATGCAAATGTATTAAATACTGTTAAGACCTGTGTGCTTTAGCATCTGTGGAATATCATCACACCTCCAAGGCTAAGCCTGCAGCTAAAGTATTTAAGAATTTATATGGCCATTCTTTTTCTCTCTCTGTGGCATTAGAGGGAGGAAAAAAAAGCAGTAATGAAATGCATAACCTACATCCACACAAAATATAGCTGGCCTATTTATGATTATGATTCACAGTTTGGTCACTAGAAATATACTGTTCTGCAAGTTTACGCCTTTAGCGGTTATTTGTTAACGGCAACTCCTGCACACATTTTCCTGCAAGTCTTTTGAATTTCAGGAGAAAATGTGTCCTTCAAATAAGTTATTTCTTTGAGGGATATTTCTATAAGTGAGTTCCACTGTGTATTGACTACTCATAATATTTTCTGTTATCGTCTTGTCAGGGTTCAATTCATTACTCCATTTGTTATTCAATTTGTTGGGCCATGAGCATCTGAATAATTGAAAACTGCAGAAGTATTATAAATTATAGTGTCTCCATGAAATCCGAGTTTTAGGGTTTATGACTTGACTTTAAGAAATCACTCTCTGTTGAAAGTTGGCATATGAGGTCTCATCTTTAAAGCATAAGCTTATCAGGGTGGTGGGTTTTAATATCTCTGTTGCACACTTAAGAATTCAGGTTGCCTGAATGTATAAAATTATGGACTTTTTTAACAGTTTATCTGGTTTTTAATTACTATTGCCATCTCAGTGATACTGGCTAGCAACTGATAAAGAAAATAATTTATTTCAAGGTTAATATGAAATTTACAGATGTTGATTAAACGTTCTTTTTTTCTTTTCTTTCACTAAATGGAGTTAACATAGCTCCCCTGTATTAAAGACCAAATACTTTTTGTGGTCTTTTGCAGGTTAAAGATGTTCCTGTACAGAAATATGAGCTAACATTTAGCTGTTATTTTAACTAAGTACAGTATATCTTACTCAAAATTGTTTTTAAATTTTATTTTTAGCTCCTGTGTTTTGATTTGGAGTACTATTATATTTCTACTCACTGCATAAATTATATTAAATGGCATTATATTTATTTTAAGAGAAAACTATTTGATTTCTAAAAACATGAATGCCTCATAGACTACATTCTTCTCTTGATTATGTTGCTGAAAGATCAACAGAATTGTACCAGAGCAGACTATTTCTTGTTTCTAATTTTTATATGTTGCCTGTCTTTAGGTTATAGGCCAAATTTGGGAAGGTATGCTAGAAGAAGTGAATCTGCTTTCTGTGTGGATCTGACATTATGGTTACAAAATAATTTATTCCTGTGTTGATTGTTGGTAGCCTCATGTGCTTCTTCACAAATGACTCCTAGAATCATCTGATCTTGCTATTAGAATATAGGAAAATTTATAGTTCTGGTGTTGGCAAGCTACAAAATAGCGAGAACGATGTAGTGAAGACGTCTGCTGTATCAACAGATGTATTATCATGTCAACCATATTCTTTGCTTTGGCCCCAACCTTTTGCAGAAGGCAAGAGGAGGACGTTTTCTGGAGAAGGTGGTCCAGGGCTCATTGTCAGCTATCGGACCTTTATTCATCAGCCCAAACTTGTTTTTGTGGCGCCCTTTGAGGTATCTTGGCTGTCTCGCGTTCCTCCAGCTGTTTGTCAACACAATGCAAGGCTTTCTAGTTTCTAAGGGATATCAGCCCTTTCTGTGCAGGTGCCTCAAGTACCTTACAGTCCAGCTCCTGGCCAAAGATTTGAAGGTATTTGGTTTTGCCAGCTCATGCCCTTTGCAGCATCCTTTGTACCTGCCCTTCTTTTGGCTACTTCAGTCTTTTGTTGTGCTCTGGTTCTTCCATGCTTCTCTTTGCTTGGGAGGCTCTTGCAGAACGAAAAACTACCTAGAGCTGATTGCACTTTTCCATCAACAAAATAACTTGTCCAGAAGAAGCAAAAATGGTATTTCATAATAATTCTTAGAATCTGACCCTCTTCACAAAGACCAAATGAAAAACCTTACTTTTGAGTCCCCTCAGAGTGATACTGTGCTAGAAAGGCCCCAGATGGCTCTGGCTAACAGTGATTCTCAGCTCAGTCCCGGAGCTCTCTGAGCGGGGATTGCTCCGTGCGAATCCCAGCCCTCGCCAGCACAGCTGAACACTGCATGCTGCCTTCACAGCTGCCATGGTGATGCTGTGCTGCAGCTGTGGGGGAGACTGAGAGAGCCGGGAGTCTTTCCTTTCTTCCAAGAGGAGACAGGGAAGTCATCTGGGAAGTCAGCAGTGTCCAGGGAAGCATTTAAATTTTTCATGATTTTAGTACCATTTTCTTTACATTGCTGGTACAAATTATCTTTTTGATCTGGGTCTTTGTACTATGTAGGAAAGAACAAGAAAAGGCCTAGAAAATATGGTTGCTATATCCTTATTTCTATGGTGCAGGAAGCAAATATAGGGAGAATTCATCCCTTTGCAAGTGAAAAACTACAAATATTCCCAGTGTTACTCAAAACTTGGATAAATAATTTGCCAGATAGAGGCAAACCATTTGCATCATGGAAGAGCTGAGCGCAGCGGCTCAGTGGTAGTGTGACGATGCCAAGTTGTCTTAAGTGGTTGGGCACCATGTTGTTGTGCACTGCCAGCAGCTCGACATTAGTTCTGCTGAGGCCAGATGGAGTTTTGCTCATAGCTTTGTCAGACCCTGAGTTTCACTATGTTCTCTCTCATAAATCATTGTGAGAGTCAAGACCAAAAAGTATCTTCAAAACTAGTCAGTAACAAGATGTTAAAGGCCAGCACATGCCTTTGGTTTCTTGTGGACAAGTACAAAAAGTCTGAGTAAAAGTATAGTGGTGAGACCACAGGGAGAGCTTATCATGGTCTGTGCTGTGCTTGTATATAACTACCTAAATACATATGTAGTCTCTCAGCAGACCTCTGCACATTATTTTCAGTGAAAGTGAAACTAGGAGGGAGTCTTAGACTTCCTAGATACACATATTTATCTGGTAGAAAAAGGGCAAATTTGTTTCTACCTGCATCTGAAACCCTTGTGGTCATCTTGATGGCATATATGTTTGGATATGTAGTTGGTAGGTCCAAGAGACCACAGGGATTATCAACATTGTTGATTTTGGAGAAATACGTAAAAAAAATAATCAAGAACCAGATGGAGGATACATAAACACATGGTGTCTGTCTGTCTGAGCCCCAACTTCAGCTACTCCGTTATTCCTGTATTATTTGGCACAGCACCATAGAGGATTTCAGCGTAGACGTACCCTAGAGGCTGGTTCCTGATATTACTCTTTATATTGAACACTCATAAAGAGAGGAAGAAGAGTGATGTTGGGAGGAGTGGGAAGGAGGATTTAGGCATATGGTGTTGCAGTAGGAGAGGGATTAGGAGCCTTGTGTTGTACTCGGGTCCCTTGCATAGCTTCTGTGGGGTAGGTGGAGGAGGTGACCTCTTCTGGGAGGGATGGCAAGGTTGCTCAAAACCCTTGGAAGGCAGTGGCTGCTGAGGGGGGGTGGTGTCTGCATAATGGAAGAGAGGTGGAGAGGTAAAAGGGTTCTGGATATCTGGGGGTGCAGGTAGAAGCTGTGGTGGGGAGCAAGCAAGCATCAACGCACTGTGGAGCTGGGGAGTACAGGCAGCATCGAAACTGGAGGGGAATGGGAGGAGGGAGGTTGATGAACAGGGGAAAGGGTAAAAAGGTTAGCAGTGAAGTGTGCAACATCCTACTTGCTTTATTTTCTGTCCTGTTATTGGCAGTCTTATTTCTCAGTCATCATTTAATGGGCAGTTTTTCTGAGTAAGAAGTAAGACTGATTAGGTGTAGGAAGCAAAGCAAAGTAATTAAAGCTGCGGGATAAAAAAAAAAGTGCTTTAGGAAATCTTCTGCCCACTCACATTTTTTATATTCAAGTAGCTAGCATCTGTTTTAATTACATTTACTAATAAAATAAGGGCTTCAACCTGAATACTATTTTTAGAAGCAAACTTGGGCTCTTTGAAATACAGAAAACTTCTATTATCAAGCTACTGTACATCCCATTCCACATTAACAAAGTCTAGCTTGGATCTGCAAATAAATGAGTGGGTTTGAGATGTAAATGGCTTTTTATTTATGTTTTACAGAGTGAAAAAACTAGGTTTACAGTGAGAACACATTCTCATCTTTAGTGTTGGGGGAGCTGCCTTTGTGCCACAGTAATACTCAGAGCGTAGAATCATATTTAATAAAGAGATATTTAGTTTGCTGTTGGAAAAGGATTACTGCAGGAAGATATAAAAGCTACTTAGATATTTTTATAGAACTTTTGCATAAATCTTGTATCCATAACCTGATCTAGTGACATAAATATTAGCAGCTTGTTTCTATTTCACCTGCTGTAGAACCACTGCTGTCCTACAGCAATAACCAGCAAGGGAATAGAGCTATTTGCTGCTGTCATAAATAAGACGGGGTGTCACAGCTGTTTTCATTTGACTGAGCAGTAATGGAGTTAATTATACTTCCAGTCTCTTTGTTTTTGATCTGTGTTTCCAAAGTCATCTAAGCTTCTTGAATTCTTGCAATTTTTTTTAACCCTTCTTTCTACTCACCTGGGTTAGACATTTTCTTTAATTTGGAGGGGGAGTCATTGTTATAATTCTTATAGTATTTATCCATGCTTTACTTATTAGTTATGGAGGCTCCGGTTCTGAGCTTTTTATAAAGCTTTTTTTGTGGGAGTCAGACACTGAGCGTGTATGAAAATCACACTGGACACCTATCTGCATATCTCCATGCTTAAAATTATATTTTGAGATATGCCTTCAGTGATTTGCAAGCAAACAAGCGACAAAATGAAATCTTAAGAGCAGCAATATAATTCTCTAGTATAGATAGTCTATAATTGTTGAGTCTCAGAAATACCCTTGAGATGGTGATCAAAGAGGTAGATTTAATAGTCAGACATAAACATGATTGCTAATACACACTTAAAAATTCAAAGTTACTTGAAATTTAGCATGAGAAAAACCATTGTCAGTGATATATGCCAGGATAGAAAGTCTGTGTTAGGTAACCTTGCTCTTATTTACGTAGGTCTCAGATCCAATTGTCATACAGATTTTGCAGCATTACAAGACTAAGAATTATGTATTATTTTGTCCCATTGTTTACGTTTTTGACAAATAAATAATTAACAGAGCAGACAGGCAGGATGAGGATGGACAGATGAGATGCTAAAAATGCCCCTTACGCAGTTACAACACACAGATCACAATGTGTAAGAGTGATACTTCTTATGTGTGATTTTAGCAGACTGCCCTCTGTTCCAAACCAGTCCAGCATTCCTTTGAAGGGACTGCTCAGGACTGCACTTGTTGAGATGGTGTGAATCTGATCAGAGCTCTTGTGGATGGGCAGTGACACCATCAAATATCTTCAAAGAAGACAAACCCAGCTTTTTAGAGGGGGGACATTTGTGTTCTCTAATCACTTAATACCATTTCATACCAGAGATTGAAAAGTCAAAGTTTCCATTTTCTGCTGCCAAAACCTTCAGTCACCTCCCCACAACTCACCCCCCAAATATGGCTATATATGATCATAGAAACTTTGCCAGTTGATCTAAATTCTAAGATGGTGGGTAGACATTTACTCTCTGCTGAAAGATAGAAAGTTGTGGGGTTTTTTTGAAGCCAGGCAAGATTTAAAATCCAGATTGCATTGTGAAGTGTGTAAAATCTCTCCTCTCAGTAATGGATTTAGCTGAGCTACAGCCTTTGCTATGGAAGGTCAAATCTTTCACTCTGAAGTCTTTCAGACTCTGAACCCAGTTTGCATATTGAGCTCTCAGAACTATTTTCAACTACCAAGGGCATCTGAGCATGAAGAACACATTTCTTGATGTCTCTAGTTACAAATTGGCACACAGATGGGCTGCAGTAGCATGATGGGGAGGGGGCTAACATCTTAAATCCGCTCTGTTTATTACCCTGGAAGTTTTGATCAAGTTTATGGTGTTAAAGACTCCAACATATCAACTCCATTGAAGAACAGGACAAGCTATTGTAAATATGAACCATCAAAGCATTAGCCATTTCAATGAAATGAAGCAAATCAATTGTTTTCTATAAAGGTGCCTTTCAGATCTCCTTTTTCATGTTCTGAGATCCCTTATCAAGTTCAGCATTATTAAATGTTGGACTATGGACTGCAAGAGTAATTTTTTAGGACTTCTAAAGGGTCACTTTGCTGCTAACATGCTTGTCTTTGCATTTTTTTTACTTGACCTAAAGAGAGTTACTCACACACACACAAATATATGTAAACCAGAATTAACTGTGTTGTATATAATACTCGCTTGAGCCTTAGCCCAGTAAAGTATTTGAGGACTTAAGAAAAATAAAAAATGGTTCAAATGCTTTTGTAAGATGGGATTAATATTTCCAGTGAAATGCATCCATTATAATGATCTGGTTAGGATTCTTACTGTTTATCTGCAAGAAAAAATAACTGTCTGCACTGGGGGAATATATGTTTTCTTTGTGGTGCATCCTATGCTCACCTTTGTAGACAGATACATCTTTGGATCAGCGAGATAGTTTCCTTTTTTGATGTCTCCATCAGCTTCTGCATCAGCACAGCAGAAATGCTGTGCCTATGCTCTCCATGCTGGGGCAATACTGATTGTGCGTACAAGTATTCAAAGAGTGGAGAATATGCCATTTCTTCTGCCCTTTCTCCACTCAGGATAGTGGAATTAAAAATGTTTTGAAGTCTGTGTTGAATGTGTATGTAGCTTTTGTCCTACTAATTTTCAGGGCTTTCCTCACAAGAAATTTCCAGTAAAATGTCATAATTCCTTAACTTCAAGCATGAGATGTGTCCATCTCAAGGCACATGCTTAAACAGAAGATTAAATACCTTTATAGACTGGGGTCACTGTTTCCAGCCTAGACAAACTTTCCGCTATACTTGTGATTGAAGGTGCCTGACATTAACATATGCTTTCTTTAACATATGAAAGCACTGAGTTACCATGTTTCAAAGAAGCAAGAGGCTAGAATGAATTGCCTTCTTCCAGTAAAAAAAATAGAATTTCCTCTCCAAAATTACACTGGCTCAAGCCCCATTATGCCTAATATACTTTCCAACACTAGTGACAGGTTTAAGATCTGGTACTTGTGATGCTTAAGAGCTAAAACCATATGATTTATACCTCTGCAAAGACTATTTCTTGCTTTCTAATGGGACAAACAGAAGTTGCACCTAGCCCAGGAATGTCCAGAGTCATTTCAGCTTAAAACTGTGATGTGCATTTAAACACAAAGGTTATTTCAGGTCACTTTAAAACGTGATTTTAAATAAGAGTTAATTTAAAACTGATCCTGGTAACAATTTAGTAAGATGAATTCTTTTGGACAGAATATCTTTAGCATCATACATACTTGCTTTCCAAACCATGCAGTAAAACAGAGCTTACTGTAAATTGCTTGATTGCTTTACTTTCTTCTGAGATTCATCTCAGTGGAGTAAGAGTGGTATAAAATTGATGAGAGATGAGGTCTGTCTTGTGCCTCAGTCCCTCAGTGACTGAATAATTCAAATTTTTCCACTTTCATGGGAATCTAATCCTGCTTTCCTGGATGAATTAGTCAGGAGGAAGGTAAGGAGGGTCTGTTTTCTCTCTCTTTCTCTCTCTCTATTTTTTCTTTCTTTTTTTTTAAGCAAAACCATCTTTGAAAGAGGAAATTCTCTTCCATGGAGTTTTAAACTGTATATTGGAATAGTGAATATTTTCCTAAGAGGTTATGGTAAAGATGTTCTCACATAAACATAAATCTATTTTTTCCTAAAAAATAAAGTTTCAAAAATTAATAAAGTTTTCTTGCTGAATACATCCTCATATTCTTCCTCCACATTTTTTCTTTCTTTTTTCAACTCCCTAAATTATAAGAGAACCAAAAGTCCATTAGCTATTATACATTAACATATGCTGTTATGGTTCTACCTAGCAAGCGTGGGCAGAAGATGCTGTGTGATATGATTTTCCATTACTGTTCTTTGAAGGCAAAACATAAAATTGTTTAATATATCTTGCTATTTTTTTATAAAGTACTAAACTCCTAAGATATGGCATGTGACCTAAAATAGGTAAAGAAAATACTTATTTGTAAAATATGCTCCACATGAATCGCTGTGTTGAAAAAAAGCCTGGTTCATCCCATGCAATGTCATGACTACAGTATCAGGTGTTTCCAGACCATGTTGAAGAAGCCTTTTATAGGTGTCTATAGAATACACCCTCTCAAGGAAGTCTGACTCCATTTTTTACGTAGACATAGTTGCCACATGCTTTAAACCACAAATAACATTTTTTTTAAACTGCATTGCTTTTACTTCCTCTGTGCCTTGAGTCTGCCAGATAAGCCTCTAGGAGCAAGTGGCTATGGCTTGTGTATTTTTATGTCCTTGACCAAGTTGGTTACCCTTGCTATATCCTGATTTCACCACTTACACAATGGCATAATGCCTCTCTACCTCATGTGATGGAAATTAGACATTATATTAAAAAATTGCAAAGTGCTCAGAGAGGCTTTTTCAAGTTTGTAATGTGTTTAATGGGAAAGTGCTACAGCTGTGAAAAATACTGCATGTACTAATGCTATGTTTTCTACCAGTTTGAAAGGTTTTCTCATTGTACTACCACAGATTTAGTGGGAAATACCAGATAGAAATCTTAACATCAAAGAAATTTACTTACAGTTGCCTTTTCTACTCTTATTGATAGCAGATTTATATCTGTGACCAGGGAAGAAGTCATCTGAATGCAGTCATGGATGATTTTAAATTAAATGCAAAGTTTAAGAAAATTCTGGCTAAATGTCATCAAGATCCATCATGCCAAGCTGTTTGAGAGGGTAAAGGGCACACTATGAGCTAGATGAAGGGCAAAAGTAGAGACAGAGCCAAAATGCTCGGCCAGTGTGGTACAGCTGCTTGGGAACAGCCGGAGCAGCCATCTGGGAAGAAGTCTGTCTCTCAGAAGGATGGGGGGGGTGGTTGCTCTCCTTGTGTGACTAACTCCTTCCCTGCCTTTCCCTCTCTGTGGACTCCAGGCTGATTCTGCTTTTGCCTAAGTCCTTGCATGCTCCCTAATCTCTGCCTACCAG
This sequence comes from Rhinoptilus africanus, assembly GCA_013400135.1. Lineage (NCBI taxonomy): Eukaryota > Metazoa > Chordata > Aves > Charadriiformes > Glareolidae > Rhinoptilus > Rhinoptilus africanus. The sequence goes on from VXBO01003401.1 coordinate 131,737, forward strand.
CAGCTCTGTGTGCATCCATTCCCTCGCACCATCCCCTCCAACCTTTTCCAGACATCCAGCCTTGTGGGGTCCTGAGCAGAGGGTAAAGTGGTTTTTTCTCCTTTGAATCCAGCTGTAATTTACAACTCTGCTTTCTGTACTAACCATAAAAGGAAAAGAATATATTTGAAATCAATGTTTAAATGTGAATCAAAATTGAATATATGGAAGCCAGGGAATATTTATAGCCATAATGTTTGTATTTTGGGATAAAAATCGCCCTTTCATTAAAAACACAGTATTGACCCAATTCCATTGTTTCCCCTGCAACACATACATTAAGCAGTCCTAAGTGGATAATGGGAAAGTACAATAATAAGGATAACAATAGGTTACAGAAACAATTAGGTAAGGAATAACACATGACAGGTAATCCAGTCATAAATTTATAGGCATGCTGCTCTCTCCTCAGGAGCCCTGTGAGACACAGGGCCAAAGGCCAAATACATTCCCAAGGAATGTGTACTGAATCACACGCCTGCAGACTGCATGTTATTATTAGAATTGTAAAATGTTATTGCTGATTTTTATATATCACACTGTGTGGTTAATTTAAAAATGTGGCTAGGCAATTTATTGTGTGTATGGGATGTCTATTTCCAATACAATTTTCTCTGATTATTTTTAAAATGTGTTGTTAGATGTAATTCTTTTTAAATGTATTTTTAAACCACAGGAGGACTGTCAGGGAGGCTTATAAAGCTCTTGGTATCTCGGCTTTGTTCTGGTTTTTTGGCTTCACACTCATCCCATGAACAGTAAATATTTGTTTTCAAGCTTATTTTCCCCAACACAGCAGCCTTGTTTTTAAATTCAGCCAGTGCAGTGACAGTTAAGGAAATGGAGTCAAAACCATTTCAAAGTAGCTGTGGGGGCGGTGAGCTGGCACATGGAGCTGTGCCATGCCTGCGCTTTATAACCACACTGTTCACCCTTTGGCCCATCTCACCTGCACCAGCTGAAAGGAGCCCTGGGTTTTAAACTTCATCCTGGGATACTGAGATTTCCTTTTGAATGTTTGTTGGCAAACGAGAAGTAGGCAAATACATTTCTTGCTACCCAGGGCCTGTAGTGAAAGCTTTCAATGTCCAGAAAATGGAGTTTTGCAGTATTTTCGGGGAGGCTAATAGCTTTTTCTCCCACCTTTGAGTTGCTGCAAGATATCTGCAAAAAAAGCGAAAAAGCTTTTTCAGGTTACTAAAAGAAGCAGCTCTGATAAATTACTTTAAATATCCCTCCCTAAAAAGAGCAGCCCTCCTTCTCCTATTCTAGGGAGTGATTATTAAATATAATAAAATAGCTGTAATACACTAGTTTTGTTATTTGAAACAGTGAAATTAAATAAACTGAAGTCCATGAAAAAGGCTTCATGTTCATTTACTTTGGACCTGTGTAAATCAGAAGAAACCATGCCAGTTGTAGTGCAGCAGAATTCTTTTTAGAGCATCTGGTGTTTCTCTGAGAGCAAAATTTCTACTTTCCCCCACTCCTACAGGCCCATGTTCTTCTGCTTACTTATCAGAACGGCTTTTGGGTTTGGGTTTTTTAAAGAAAGCTCAACCATTTAAAGGAAATGTTAAAGGTGCGTAGGGTGATTTACGGAGGGGAAGAAATTAAGATCTAAATATTAGAAAGAACTTCACTTGATCTGAACCTACGGGTACAGATGAGGTGTAGGTGGACCCAGTTATGGACACCCCCCAAACTTTGAAATCTTATGTACTGTAAAAAACATTTAAGCTGAATACTAGTATTCATCTTTCTCACCCATTCCTCTTCTTTACTCTGCTATGCTTCAGTGCACGACACTGTTAACATCTGGTTAATAAAAACCAGTTTCAGTCTGGTATTTTCAGATTATCACTTTATCTCCTTTAAATTTCTCTCCTTTCTAAGCATCTGCTTTGTCCAGGGGAGCATGTGGCACAGACATAACCGAGAACGTACAATTATGGTATAATTTTGAGATGTTTCTCATACATTAAGGTGATTACTAATTATCCAGCTAAAACCAATTCCACAGGATAATCTAGCATCTATTCCCTTTTAGTGAGGTCCCACTTGATTTTAAGCACTTAAGACTGTGCATAGCTACTTC
>VXBO01003401.1:136373-163061 GCA_013400135.1 Rhinoptilus africanus
ATGGATCTCTGAGTGCACCTGGGGCTAATGTAATCATTGGAAAAATGCTTCGTTACCATATTTGTCAATGATTTTCTTTGTAGACTAAGTAAATCTATGGTTAGTTAGGTGGAGGCTGCTAGGAAAAGATCTGTCCTAGGTTGTCTGAGTAGACAAGAGCCATATCATTTCAGAATGACCTTGGTGTTAGGACACATTGATATTTTGGGCAATATTCTATTAATTTTTGCAAATTTGTAACATTAGTTATGGTTCAGTACCAGTATCAAGATCATTAGTATTAAGTCAAATACTTTTGGATTCACAGGGCAGTAATTGCAGTAGATTTTCTAACTATTTACTGGTAAGTTTTATTTCTACTTTGCCATCATCTCAGAGTTCTTTGGCCAAATTTTTCTTCACGACAAGCAGAAACATTCCACTGTTCTTCATTTCTTCTCCTCAGCCATGGAAGCCATACCCGTGTCCTCCGTGATTTCATTGACTTAAAAGCCAGTCTCCTGGAAAAGCTGCTGTTTACATGAAAGTTACTTAGATGGCATGGAAATTAGACTACATTGACCAACCAAAATTCACACCTGGTTTTTAAAATATTTCATCCGGCCATTCCTAAAGAAGACAGTCATAGGATAAATATAACAGGGTAGCTAGGGAACAGCAGTTACAAAAAAGTGTCAGTCTTGTAACGATTGCAAAAAAACCCGCTTTTTCTCAAGACAGAGAAAACTAAGTATTAAGCATGAGTTATTTTCAACTCATTATTATTTAATAACAGCAACTCACACAGGGGTTTTCAAGAAATGACCATCAACCAAAAGAACGATAGAACCCTTAACAGATTAATTAATATTAAGTATATATAAATTGGTATAAGTAAATATAAATTGTTATCTGTAGCAGCTGTCTGATTTTCATGAGATAGAACTTTCTGTATCTACTTCCACATACGTGACAAAAAACATATGGGTCTGCAAACCTGTATAAACAAAGAAAAATACATCAAAACATAACAGAAAGCATGGGGCTCTTCTAGTGTTGTTGATTGCTGAAGAGAAAAGAGAGAACCATTAGGAATGCCTTCCTATTCTTTAATTCTTTCCCTCCCCCCACCCAGCCCCTCAACCCATCTGAGGCTATTACACACATGAGGACACACATCTTCAATCATTCCATATCCTCCCCAGCACTCTACAAGCCGTACTTCACCCTCTTGCCTTTCAGCACCATATATAAACAGCACACATATTCCCTCAGGACAGTGCACAACTCTTGTTTCTCTCTCAACAAGAATCACACGTAGCAGCTGCATGATACAAGCCACAGGCAGAGTCAAGGTCATGCACGTGTCCTCAGAACCACTCTCTTTTGTTCTCCACTGATAATTTTCCATTTGGACTATGTTGAGTATCACTGTGGTGGCTACTCTCCAGCAGAGTGGAGTTCTTATTTGAAGAAAATTCCAAGGGAAAAAGAATTTTATATATTTTTCTCTAATTCAAATATTGTGTTCATTTTACTACTTGGCAATAACTGATTTTTCTTCTGAAATTCAAATAACACTCTGAATAACTACACCTATTACATGGTTATAAGTAAAAAGAGTCTCTTGCTTGCTGCCTATCATGTCTGGTGTGCATAAGCCTTATGTTATGTTACTTCAAAGATGATGCTGGAAGCCACATGTTCAAAGGATTCATAAGGTAAATATACTCCTGATTATATTTTGTGAGCTAAAATAGTTCTAATGAATGTCATGGGCAAACAACGCTCCCTTGAGTTAGGTCCTGGGCAAGTTTCTCTGTCAAATATTACTAACATTTTTCAGTAATTTGTCATAGCCATATGAAATAGATTATATTGGCCTTTTAATAGCAAGATTTGGTCCTAGCACTGTTCCATTAGGTTTGAAGTAAAATGTGATAGCTTATTTCCCAAAGACTATAAGAAAATGTAGGGTTTAGCGCTGCCTAGGATGTCAGGGAGAATGTTCAGTGATCCAAGTAGACCGTTCTCTTTACAGCAAGGGAGGATTGGTTTGTGAACGTGCCTGGTAAAAAAAGGGAGGTTGGAAAAGCTCTTACTTCAACTCTGCTCAGAAAAAAGACTGGAGAAGGAAACCAGGAGCTACTTTATGACATAACCATATGAGTGTTGAGATGGTCTAATGAACAACCAGAGAAAAGTAAGAAAGCTGCATGAAATTTTTGTCTATATTATCAAAGGACTTTGAGTCTTTCAAACTTATGAGGCAGGGTTTTTGAAGTTACTGCTGTAACATGTTGTTAGGAAAGAAGCATAGCGCAGAGACGCCCCAGGTACTTAAGCATCATATTCAAGCTCTGAGGTGCTTGTCAGAGCCATTTGCTGTCAATCCTGAGCAATGACCATGGGGAGAGACCAGAAATGGCTTCTGTCTGCTGTTGCAGGGCACTGAAGCTGCATCACTAGGAAAAAATTACTTTTCTACATAGTGACTGTTCTACAGTAAGAAGCCCTTAAATTCACTTGAAAGCTTTCCTTCACTTCATAAGCAAGGTTTGGAAAACTGCCGATAACTGTTTTCTGTTTTGAGAATGTAAAAGAGGAGGTAAGCAGCGTGATGGGACATGCTTGTGACAGGCAGACAAAAAGTGTGTCAGCATCGTGCTACCAGTAGCTAACTGGCTGCAGGTCCTTGTTTAGAGAGCTTGTAGTAAAGCAGATTTGCACATTACACACATTCGTATACCTGTATTTTAGAAAAAAATTCTCAGGAAAACCTGCAAAGGATGAGCAAAAGAGAAACTACGTGTGAGAGAGGATAGTAGACCTACCAAACCCTTTAACAAGGTATTTTCAAACACAAGTATTAAATAAAAACCAATTAATTCAGTCTATTTATCAATTTTAGGCTATGGCCCCTTTTCTGAAAGAATTATTGTTTGCTTGTGTTTTCATACGTGTGAAAGCCAAACAGAAGTGACCTTTCTCCGATCATACAGAATAACCAGAAGAATCGTGAGAAAGGCTTGACACCCAAGTAGCCTCAACAGTTGGTACAGTGTAGCTGTCAGCATGAAATCAAGTGCAAAATTTCCAGATTTGGAGTCCTTCCTAAAATTGCTTGCCCTATCAAGTGGAAGTAAAGGACATTGACCAGAAAAATGACAAGACTTTTCCAGAGGCAATCTTTGTGGAAACTCCATTTCACCTACACAAGAACTGTATCCTTCATTTGCACACTGAGTTACCAGTTTAGGAAAGACTTATCACTATTTTTGCCTCACAACGTGCACAGAAATCTTGTAAAAATCAGAAGAAAATAAACAGTAGTTTCCTTTTCAAGTGGGTGCAGTTTGGTCTTCCCAAAAGTGACAGTCTTTCATAAGAACTTTCTATTGTCATAAATTGTAAGTAATAGTAACTTGGTATTATCTAAGCAAAATTCTGAAGCTATTTCACAAGAGATGAAAGGACTTGCACTCTTTTTCTTCCAGGGGAAGGATTAAAGAATGATAAGTGTTAGTACAACTGTCCTCTAAGTAGGTATGTATGTGAGAGACATACATTTTGACATTGTTTTCTATAAAAAAAGCATCTCATATTTGGTTTTCCTCAAGATGGATGAGAACTCAAGCAACAACATGTCCCAGAAGGAACATACTGTAGATATGTTTTAAAGTAAGAAGGAATGGCAAATAGGGAAAATAAATTTCTTCAGAATCATGGACAAAAAGGGCTTCTGCCATACCGTTTATTTAGAAATAATAAAATATCCTGTATTCAAAAGAGATGCTATGGTGATCTCTTTTTTATTTTACTGCTATCATTTCTGTAAGCGTCACAAATATTATAGTTTTGCCACCCAAATAATAGTACTGAATGAAAGGTAGTGAATCCTTTATGAGTGCAGAGACCAGGGGTTATCTTGATCTGACAAGACATAATGACTCCAGCCAAAGAATACGAAGTTTTGGAGAATTAGAAGTGGTATAGGAAGATCATTCTCATTGCCTGCATACTAATTAGAGAGTAAGCCTCACTCCAATATTATAACAGACTTCAACCACGTAAGCTCCCAGAAATGGTTTACTATCTCATCTTCATGTTGATAGTAAGTTATATTTGAGAAACTAATAGATTGGCCACATCCTCCCCAAAGTGTTTGATTTAAAGTTCAAGCTTTTTTAAGTGCTATATACTGCCATTAGGATAAAATATTGGGTAGTATTATCTCCTGGACACCATATTTTTAAGAATATGCTTCACGCCTCATTTACCAGAAATGTATTGAGATTTTCCTGAGCCAACATTCAAAGAATAACTTCACATTTTTCATAGTGAAATGCCATGTTTTTGTCTTTTCTCTTTAATTCCTTTGATGCCCTGAATTGCTATTTTTAATTACTTTTTTTGTTTGTTTACCATCTAAAGCTCAAATTGAATGTTTGTATACTCTATATAAAACATGTGTAAGAAGTTATTAGATTGTTAAAGATAAAAAAGCATCATAGAAGGTACAACAGTAAACCAAAGTTAAGCTGAATAATGTGGTATGCAGCAATTATCAATTACAAATATGGACATGTATAAACATAGAAAAGGTGTGGAGGCAGCTGCCTAGTCCAGTCTCATTGTGGAGTGGGACAAGTATTAGTTGACCAGAGATTGTGAGTTTCCAGGTATTACCTTGTGGCAGTTGGCTCTGGAAAAACTCTTGATTCCTGAAAACTGCCAAGGAAAGCAGCAAGCAAAGCATAGTAATGGTACATGATGCCAGGGGGGTGGCTGCCTAGAACATAGGATTGATTCCTGCTAGAGTGTCATTTCTTGGCTCTGTGTAGTCAACTCACTTGATAAAGCATGCTCTTCTCCAACTAGTGCATTAGGCACCTGCAGCCTCACACAAGATCTGTACTGATCAGACTGAAGTTTAGGCTGAGATTCTGCTGTTTAATTTGAAACAAAGGGTGTGTGTGGAGTAAACATCATTTGAAGTGAAACAAAAATTAATTATACTAGAAATCATATATTGTCAATATCTCAGTACTGGCTAATGTAAGTAGTTTCATTCTCCCTGCATGAACTTCACTCTGAAGGTCTATCTCCCAGGCTGGTTAAAAAGCCCTGCAGAGGCTGCTGCAAGCTGTATGCGTGAAGGTCGTTCCTGTAGAATGGCAGAACTTGTTATGTGCTTAGTCCCTTGTACTCTCAGTGCATGTGCTGTTTGAGAGAGAGTTCAGAAGGATGGCAAAATGTAAAACAGTGGGTTTAACTCTCAATGCTGAAGCAATATCATGTTAGGGTGCTTCCTCTTGTCTGCTACCACGAGATTGCCTGCTGACAGCACTGCACAGTTTCCCTTGTCGCCTTAGTGCTCGCAATGTGTTTTAACAATTCTGCCGACTTCCTTAAGTTTTCTCTTTGTTACCACTGGTCATACATCCTGTTAAACATTTCTCTTGCTGTGTTGCTCCATGCTCTCATAAAGTGCCAGATTCCGTTTCTGCTCTATGCTCTAGAGCAGAAAGTCGAAGAAGATGGGGGACAAAAGAGTGCAGAAGTTCTTGGAGATACATAATTAAAATGTCCAAACCAAAAGAAACAGAGTTAGAGCAATTCAGAGTGTAATGTGTATCAGAATGCGTATTTTGAGGTGTGTTTATTAAGAGTGTCTATTCACGCTTTTTCAGATCTTATAGCCTGCAACTAGTTCCACTGATTTTGGCAGGGCTACCCATGTAATTAGAACAAGGTTATCTGCTCTCTTCCCATTCCTGCAGAACTAAGGAAAAATCCAGAACAGAAGAAAAGATTGTCTGATAATTTTATTCACATCAAACCTGAATAGTTCAAGGTCAGGTCTGCATTTCCTAAGAACACATATGTCACTGAGACCACAGTTCAGGAACAGAGATGAGATTCAAAAATCTCTCCAGCATCAGGTGAACTGTAAAGCAGCAAATCACATGGCATAAACTATCACAGAGAGCAAACATGAAATAAACAGGGATGAATGTTGCAAACAAAAGAAAGAGATAGGGTTAATTCGGGTTCACAGTAGGCTTTGGATCTGAACTAAAAATATATCTCTTAAATGCAAATAGGTAAAAATGATGGGCATTTGCATGATTGACAGCCTTTCAAAAAATAAGTGTTGCTATAATTAAGCAATAATGTATGAGTGAGTGTACATTATGACAAATTGGAAGCTTGGTTGATTAGATTGAGCATATAAACTGTCAGTATAATTATCACATTTTAATCATTTTTCTCCATTTTTTAAAACAGCATTGTCTTCAGCCTCATTTGGTGCTTATTAGATTGATATTCTAAGAGGAATTGTACAACATAAAACATGTCCTTTAACAGGATGAACTTTAGATAAGGCTTTAGGTACGTCTATAAACATTTATAATGATGGCTGCTGTGTCTCAACTTTTTGCCACACCTTATGTGTCAAATAATGTTGTTTTAGAGCTTTCTCTATAAAATATTATAACTGAATATACTTTATCTCACTAAGTACTCAGATATTATGTATTTTAAGTTATCATAGAGAAAACATATCACATTATTACAACAGAATAATTAATTAATTCTACACATTGCAATGATTAACAAGATGCTGAGTCAGCGTGGGAGATTTTTCCATTTTCATGCAACTATTGTGAAATATATGTAATTTTTAAACAAGAAAATAGTCTTTTCTAACACCCTGGAAGCAGCAACATTTTAACCAATTGAAAAGGTTTAATTTTGTACCAGTTACCTTTCTAAAATGTAAACCACTGGAGGAGTAGCATGCCCCTGAAACGGCAGCATAAGAAAGAAAACAGCTTCTTAACATGGTCATGCTTTTACAATCTTACCCTATCTCAAATTAAATCTGAGCAGCTCTTCACCACTGTTGAAATAAGAAGATGGAATGTGGCCTGGGTGTTAAAACACAGGTCTATGAAACAAAATTCACCAGACGCTTTTGCCATTTCTGACGCTGGTTTGCTTCTTGGCCTTGGGCAAGATCCTTATCTGGTCCTCAGATTAGTGGCCCATTGGGAAACAGAGAAACACGTGCTCTGCAGGGATTATTGGAAAATTAATGGGCTCTAGGTCTCAGTTTACTGCTGGTAAAATTCACATTGTGTGGCCTACTCAAGGCTTTGCAGCTGCTGTAGAGAGAGAAGTGTAGACTTTACATGGCCTTTCTGGCCAATGGTGAATTTCCTTATTAAGGTTACCTATCAGTCGACAGTACAATTGTTCAGTGAGGAATTACATAGAGCTAATCATAGCATTAGAAAGGTCTTAATTATTCTCAGATTACTGAAATGTATTCAGTAGCAATCGTTTAAATGACCGTTTCTATGAAAATTTGAAAAAGAATGACTTGAGAAAAAATTCCAGGCAAAACAAGTGTCTTCCAGAAATTATTCCTTCCATGTCCTCAGAAGTATATATTCAATAAATTCTGAGCATTATTTTTCTCAAGGTACCTTGCGATATTGACAGTGAAATCTGAGATACTAAAGTCCTCATTAATTGATTATTTTTAGAAATTGAAAATTGCCAAATAATCCCGCTTGAATACTCAGTATAGTTTGCTTTGCCTGTGTTTATTTCCTTTACTAGGCTTTCTACAAATTTTCTTCGGAGTTGATGCTAGAAATATTCTCAAAAAATGTATATATTATAGGCTCAATTTGAAGAATATTTGCAGAAAGTTATTTTAAATTCAGAAATGCAATTTTTCATGTAATAAACACAATTTTAATATAGAATTTTCTTGATCCTTTGAAAATTTACCTTCTGACCTCAGTTTTTAACTTTCTAGTCCTCCAAAAAAGTACATTTCAACATTCTTCACTAAGTTCAAGGTGAAGATGTTATTTCAAGTCTTGGGTATTGCTGTCTGCGCAGAAAAATCATGTGCAACTCTTAATTCTTCTGCTACTGCTTCTAATGACCCAATTACCAGTAAAATGCATAAAAGCAAGATTTTAGCATTGATTTTTCCCTTGATTTTCTCAATGGCTTTCACAAACCTGAACTTAGCATGCTTTTTATCATAATTATAAGGGTTTGATGTTGGATCTTACTAAGTTTATTTAATGTTTCAAAAGACTCAGTGAAGCCCCTTCCATGAACTTCTCAAGGAATGTTGGTTACCGAAGTGTGAGAGTCAGAGCCTCATTATGGTAGGAAAATTATGTAAGAAAATGATGAGTAGATGGCCAGGTGTTGATTGGAAAGCAACCTAACAATAGAGTATCTATTATTCAATAGAATATCAGCCTATTAATGCCATTGTTGTTCAAGAGAGTTACTTTTCCAAGAGGCTCTATGGTGTAGATGAATAGTGAGGTGGGAAAGCTTGCTGATCCAATCCATTAGTTAGCTTATTGAAGCTAAGGGACTCTTCCACTTATAGGTCCATGTGACAGAATTCAGCAAGGGACAGGTAAAAGCCACCTGCCCCCACCATGACAGGTTGTCCCATTGCATTTTGGATTGCCTTGAGGTGGCTGCATGCATGAGTGACAGCAGAAGTGGTGTGAAGGGAAGGAGCACTGTCTCTTAGCCCTACCAGTGCTACTGAGGAAGCAGACCAGCACTTGTGTTCGTCCTGTCGAAAGGTGCATGGACGCAGCACAGTTTGCAGAAGCAGCATGGGGATCTGTGCTGGGAGACCTGCTGCCACTAACCACGTGCTGCAGGGTGGTGGCACCCTGGCTCACAGGGAGGGAGCTCGGGTGGCTTAACTTGACTCAGAATACAAACCTCGCACCTTGCTTATCAGGAGCTTATCTTCGGGTTTGGCAAAACAGGGTGTGAGCACCTCTGTGATACAGTTCAAGGCTCTCAGATACCCTGCACGAAGAGCTGGGGGTAGGTGCAGGCTGAGGAAGGCAGCCTGAGCTGCTGGGGCTCAGCACTGCGGTGCAGCAACTGCATGGCATCCTGAGGTGAGCTGGCTGCCATCCAGCCACCGGGCAGCACGGGCAGAGCAAAACTACACCTGTCTGCATGCATCTGTGTATTCTGCCCAGCCAAAACGCACCGGAGCTCTCAAGGACACCTTCTCCCAAATGCTGGCAAGCGCTGCAAAAATACAGTTGTCTAAACCTGTCAGACAGTTCTGCCACAGAAAGTGGCACTTGGGTGTCTGTGCTGGGACAGGTAAAAAGCAAGAGGAAAATGTAGTTTGCAAATGACGGAGGGCGAATTTTCTTACAGGATCTCTGTATTGCACATAGCCCCTCGTACACCAGAGCTAGCTCTGGGCCAGCAAAGGAGAGAAGGTGACAGACATGTTATAACCTGAAAAAACTTTTAGGTTTGGTTTGGGGGAAAAAAAAAAAAAAGACCATCGGCTTAGATTTCTTCTTATTTTAAGGATTCTGCTTCACCTTTTGAGGTGTTAGAAGATTAATTTACTTTCCCTTTTGTTTTGCACTATTGTATATTCCATAGTATTAATTTATTCCTCAAGGTCTGATAACATCAGTTCCGTGTCCATTGTCATCAAAGTGTATAGGCGATGTGTAGAAATTAGAACAAGGTTGCATTTTTTCTATGCTTGATGCCTATTCAACAAAACAGCCTCCTAAGCATTCTTCTTCCATTTCTCTGTTGTTCAGCTTGCTGGAAGAGCCTGAAATATTTTTCTGTCCTGTAAAAAATATAAAATTCTTTTGTTAATTTAGACATCAGAGAAATACCAACTCTCAACAATAGTTAATAACTTTTTCGGGGGGATGTCTTCCACATAGGCACCTTTTGTTCTTGAGATTGTCTATAATGTTTATTATCATAATTCTATTTTCACTTCTTATGCACTTGGTGAATTTTAGCAGACCCTCCTGCTAGTTAAAAATTCTGGAGAGCTCTTCAGTAAAATTTAACATTCTCATACTCTGGCATCAGTGGTTGAAATCTGGCAAGAAGATGCCCTTTATGTAAAGGGTATGCTTCTGTCATTCAAGTGAGCTGATCCGTAAGCCTTTCAAAACGAAACCAAATCAACTCTTTTAACACACAGTGTAGATTTTTAAAAGTTAACAGCAAAATCCCCTGGTGATGCAGGCATTCTGAACAAGACTGGATAAAAAGCCAAGCAAGACTTTTCCTGCAATTATATCTCAGGGTTGCTGAGGGAAAGTTTAGTTCTGGCATTGCCAAACTTTGCAACTTAATCAGGTTTAATGGAGTCTACATGCATGTAGAACACGTAAAAAGTACTGTTTTAAGCTTACTCAAGAGACTTGCCCTCTTTACTTCCAGGTTAGTCAGGAGCTTATCTTCAAGCTGCTAGATTTCCTTGAACCTTAAATATGATTGAAACCTTTCATGGCTTCATGTTTGTGTACTGTATTCAATTAGGGCTTCTGTCCTGCAGACCTCAGACAAGTCCACAGTTTTCATGTTCACTGCTGGAATCGTATTTTCTCTGCTGATGAAGGAGAGTTGTATTATTTGCAGAGCTACATGTCTACTGGGATTATCCAGATTGTAAACTGGCAAAAGTTACCTTGATCAATGCTTTCAGAAGGAGAAATATGTCTGAATAAACTGAAAGAGAGAAAGTAAATATGAGATCATTCTGAAAAAAATATATACACAAGGAAGAAGAAGAGCTCAGAAATGCACTAGGTTTTTTTACAAATAGGTTTGAAACATTTAACTGCTCTCTGCAGTTTTATACAAAAGTCTCATATTCTATATCTGCATCTGGAATATAACTTTCTAGAGACGAAGGATTGATCATCAATCATCATATATTGTACGGAAGCAGAATTTGCCATTTGTAAATGTATGGATACAAAATGTATCCATTAAATATTTGGGAGCTGGGCTTTTTTTCTGTACATTTATGTTTGAAAGGCATGTATTTAGGCATCTGTCCTGTCCATTTCTAATTATCTATCCATTTCTAATTACTGGTTTATGAAGCAGAATTCCATTTTACAAATGCCTGCTAATTTTCACTAGAACTAAGTCACCGAGAAGTTCTCTTTTCAAAGCAGTTTCCTACGTACTTGTACAACATTATTCTACAGATTTGCTATTGAAATGAAATACTGCAGTGACCTTTTTAATTCCCCTGACTTTTTACAATCTTTGAAATTTAGCACAACAGCAGGAGTTTAATCATATTCACTGATGTAAAAGACAAAATAAGGCACCTCTATGTTCAGATAGAGATATGACCTCAAAGGTGCAGAGCCTTCAGAGATGCACTGGAGATCCCCAAGGACAATTACTGTGATCTTGCTTGTGGTCTTCCTGTAATCTCTGACTTTGCCTCCTGATAACAGTAGCAGAAATTTTGCACTTACCTTGTGCGCTGGAGTATTTTGTTAATGCTGCCAGAACACTGTTTTCCTATCAACGAATAATCTCACATTTACTTTATCTCTCTGTTACAGTTTATGTCCGCTTCACAACAGTTTCCAGACTAGAATTTCCAAGGTCTTTGATTCTCTTACTGCTGTAAGGTCCTAGGCTTTGGTTTCATGCATGTCCCTTTTTTTTTTCTGCCACAGTATGAAAGTCCAGCAACAAAGCAACCTAAACTGCTGGCAGTTGTCTCTTCTGTCAGTGGGTTTGTCATTGATGCCATGTAGACCAAAGGAAGGCTTTAAGAAATCCCAACATGTTTATCTGTTTTCCCAGAGTGATGGGGCAGATCAGCTCTCTTAAATCCTTCTTCCACACAGCAATCATGATGGGGTGACCCTATCAGCTCTAAACTTTTTCAGTATCAAACTGGAGTGGAGGAGCAGTACGTGATCTCTCCACAAATGTTTTTGACAGCTGAACAGTTGAAAGTACAGTGTGGATCCTTTTGCCTATGTGTAGTCACACATAAATGAGCAGTACTACATCGAGAGACTTCTTTGTAAGCACTTACAAAGATAAAGCCTGCTGCTTTTCTTCTACAAATTGTGTCTTCAATTCAAAGTGAGTTGAGCCAATAGTTGTGATTTAGCTAATCAAAAGCAGAGACAAAACTTATCATCATGAGCTGGCAGCCATAGCAGAAAAAATAGGGTCTTGAGGAGTGGTGGCTTATGACACTTCTCCTGAGCAGACAAAGAATTGCATTGATACTGTTTCTGATGTAACTCTTTTGCTGAAGGAGACTGATTGTTTGGGAAATTATTCAAACATCAGTCATAAGCACTAAATTCAACAGTTTGTTAAGAAATGCACAATACAGCACCTTAAATCCTGTTGGACTTGCTTTTTGCACATAGCTCTTAGTAGTGAAAGCTTTTAGTAACTTCCAACATTGTTGAAATTAATAGCCATGTACAGGAGCTGCTTAATGTAGTTGCAGAAGACCTTGCTAATCTTTTCACTTGACTTCCAGAAATTATTCTTTTTGTCTGGATTTTACCACGTGTCTTAATTTTTTTACAGATTTAGATACTTTAGTGATAAATTGCAGCAATCAGATGCTTTCTTCAGTGTTTGCTCTTTAAGAATTTTATAAATAAGAAAGTTTATTGACTGATTTATAAACGTACACTTCAAAGCTGCATTTGTAGTTATGTATCTAACAATAATTTTCTAAATGAACATTTCACTGGAAATCAAGACTCAGCATCAGAATCATAAAGCTCCTCTGAGTGATCTTAACTGACCTAAAGTCTCCAATGAACAAATGCCAAGTCTTCCTAATCTGACAGTTTTCCAGTTAATCCACAAATTTTGAATAGTGAATAAATGCAAAAGCTCATCATCTGCTGAAAGCGTTGCAGAAAAAGGGAAAATTATTCATTGCAAATTATTTCCTTAGCTTAAGTTCACCATTTTTAGAGTGGGGCTTTGTGGAAATTCAGGTTACTGACCTGGTCAATTTACAGCTAGGTGATAAACCTTCTGAAAGAAGCCAAATCACATGTTCAGCCAAGATACCATTCTTAGATTAACAAATGAAGTAATTTATCTGAGGACACTTGTTCTTGACAATATTTTGTTTGATCAAAAGCTACTAAAAGAATACATTAGTCTAGCAATACTTGCTGTTAGACTTGACATCCACACAGGGATCTTTAGCAAGCCATTTGTGGCCCTTTGTTACAAAATCTGCTGCACAATACTTTATGTGCTTCCATATCCATCACATAAAGCATTGTACAGTAGTTTCAATAAAATTTGTGTGAAGTGCTTCACAAAACTCAATTCAGCAATGGGATTCCATCAGAAAGACTGAGTATCACAGTATTAGACTTTTGTTTGCAAGGATTTTCCCTGTAAATGACTAAATCGTTATTCAGTTGAGAGACAACTCACTGTAAACAGTGTATTGCTTCTGGATATATCACCTGTGATCAATAAGCTCCCTTTCTGCCTCAGCACTTGTAATATTATATATGGGTTTGATTAAATGTTTAAAACCATCTTATAAGAGGCAGAATTAAAAAGGATGGACTCATTACCAAAAACATTCAGCTTTTAATGCAATGGTAGGAAACGTTTACTGGTGCTATATCATCTTAGGATTTGATCTAATCACATCTAATAACTTATGTCATATTGACCTTCATTAATGTGTGGACAGGAGACGCATGGTCCAAGGGAACTCTCAATTTTCTGAAAGAGGTGGCATAGGTGAGATCCCACCACATTGTTACTGATTCTCTTAATTCAACCTCAACTAGAATTCCTTTTTATTAGCTTTTACAATTACTTCCTTTTGCTATTTTATTTTTTCAACCCCCTTTGCTGGTCGGACAAGTCTGAAGTTCCAGGCTTTCCACAGACAAGCTACTAATGCCATAAACATACAAAATTATACAGGCAGACCCACTCCATGGGTTGTCAATGCATTTGTGATAACCACAGGCACTTCCAGCTTGATTTAGGAGGTGTCTGTGTTCGTGGACCCCACAGGGCAGGGAGTCAATTGTCAATGTTGAGACCCCAGTTTGCAATTTTTGTGATGGGTGCTATTATTTATTGAAACAAGGTGTAAACCCTTTATTTATTATTTTGCCCATTCATCTTCAGGATGCACTGACACTGTACCCCAAACATACCCATAAAAGGAACTTTTATAGGGATCCATGTTGCAGTACTCAGAGCTTGGGTAAGGCAGTTGCCTTGTCCCGCTCTACATTCGGTAACAACTCCAACCACATTATCATGAACTGCATTTTCTACAGGACTTTTGTCTCCTTCACTGCATGGGCTGCATGATGCTCACTTAAAAAGCAGCTGTTTAACATTCCTTTTATCCTCAGTTTCCAGAGTATGGCCCCATGCTGTGAGTACACACAACTTCAATTGGACTTTACAAACCTGGATTAATTTATCTTCACAAGTTCAACTGTGTAGTGTGGTTGTTACATCCCCGTTTAGTGTAAAGGGAAATGAGGCACAGAGGGATTTAATTTAGAAGTTTCTGATACTAAGGCCCTGATTTGTTCGGTGTACATAGTATTAAGTAACACATTGCAGCACTGAAGCTCATCACTGTGGATTTCAGTTGCAGATGATCAGTCAGCGATTCTGGTTCCATCTAGCATCCATGGGTAAGAAGCTGGCTTTATGGACCTTGCTCAGTAATATCAGAAATGCTGTGGCAGAAGCAGAGATAGAAACAGTTTTCTAAGGCAGCACCTTTGCTATGACCTATTGCTATGAAACTATATTTTTTCTCTTCATGGAGGCCTCTGAGTGCATTAGTAAACACTTCCCCAGTTTAATTCTAAACAAGACCAGACCATACTTTATTCAGTTTGGCAAATTAGTTAAATGACTTTAGTGTCACACAGCATCTTATTTAACTTAACAATTAATCATATCAATGCGGAGATCACATGTCAAAATATTATTGCTGAAGCTTGCAAAAAAGCTCATCTTGGCTTTGCCTCTGAGACTGGCATTTTCAAGACTCTTTTTACCTTGCCAGCTCCAATAAACCCAACACCACTGCCAGAGGCAAACAGCTAGTTTAACATTCCTTTTATCCTCAGTTTCCAGAGTATTCTTTACCCTAGCCTCCCCTCTGAACATCTGCTTTTCCTTCATGGTTTGTCCTGGTTGCCCTTACTTTATCTTCTATCCTTAAAAAAAGCAAAACTAACCTAAACTAGAAGACTCATGGCATTGTTGTCTTAATCTATATTTTTTTCCCCATATCCATTTTCTATGTTTTGTTCCTTCAGCATTTCAGACTGAGGACTCCTTTCAATCTGCTGAACCACTGCCAGGAATCAAAGTCACTGGAGTACAAGACAGATGAGTACTCAGCTGTAGTGTTTGTCTCTCTTCTGCCTTGCTTTAGCCATTTCCAGGAGCGCCTAATTTAATTTGTCTAGGTCTGGACCAAAGGGACATGGCTCCACTGCCCTTTGAAGATGCTCTTTGCAACCTGCAACATTTGTGTGTGCAAAGAAACAAAGCAAAGAAAGTGAAGGAAGAATCTGAGGAGTTTTATCTGTTACATAAAGTAATGTGACTTCTCAGACCTAAAACTTGGCCAATAGGGGCAGCAAATGGCAGTTTTTATCACAAACCCCATATTGTCTGCCAAATACTAAAAGATACAGGAAAAGTTGCAATGATTGGTATTTTCCAGTTTCATCTCTTTCATCATTGTCCTCCTCTCTTCCTGCCAAGCTGGACATTAATTTCTCCTTGGCTTTCTCTGTACTCTTGACCACCAGCAAAAGCAGCTGATCTGAAATTAAAGGTTCAATTCAGAAGTAAAGAAAGGTGCCTACATGTCAATAGGAGCTCTCATCCCACCTCCCTCGTGCAAGGTCAGACCCTCTCAGCACTATCCGTTTAGGACACTGTAAAGACGTGGAGTTTTTTACTGTATCCCAGATCATTGTTATTCTCAACCCACATGATTCATCGTCTGAATGCTGAAATGCTTATTTTCAATAATGAATATTTCAGCTACTGGGATAAACAGCTCTCATTTTACAGAATTATATATAGAGCTTGGTTGCACATGCTTCACTTTCAGGTGCCTGCCAAGCACAAGGATGGCTAAACTTTACAGAACTTTACAGTTCAGAAGCCACGAATCAGGCCCTGAAAGTCATGAGATTGCCTTTAAAATAATAGAATCTCAAAGAATAATCAGTGTTGGCATTTTTAATTTGCTGCCTGTTTTCTAAGCCCTTGGGGATTATGTTTTCCCTTTGCAAATCCACAAGGACAGAAACTTCCATGTTTTTTAATGAAAGAAGTAATGGGGTAAGCACAGGGTAAAAAGCGAAGAGACCGTGAGAGTTGACAAGACTGACAATGGCAGGCATGCTCTGTAAATACAGTGAGATATGAGACTTGATCCCAGCCTTTGTGGCTTGTACAATACCTTCAGAATTCATGCTGGTCTCTACAGCAAGCACAATTCAGCAGCAGAAACCATCTGCAAAAAGAAGTGTTGGAAATAGACCCCAAAATTTCTTAGGCTGTCTTGGTATACAACAGAGTATTTTTATATACTGGCATCATATTAAAGATTTTTTTTCTCTTTCTACTGCAGGAACTGCTTAGAGGTAGAAGGGAAAGGTAACTGTATGTCAGACACCCTTGCTCTGTTCTCTGCTTACATATTGTTGGCCACAGTGGGGTCCTTATCTGCAATAGGACCTCCTTGGTTTCTCAATGAGACTTTAAAGCCTGATGAGGAAAGGGTGTAGTGAAGTACCTAATAAAGTTTAGATTTCTAAGGTAACCATGTGTCTACTGATGTTCTATGCTCGGAGCAGTGGTCATTCTTGTGCTTATGAGGGTAGACTAGTCCTGCATTGATAAAGCTACAACAATCAACAACTTTTGTGAATAATTTTTCCTTTCCCTCACTAAAATATATCCTACAGCTTTTCTCTTGGACCTCTGTTTTTCCTTAGTCCTTCATGTGTTTGTAGGTGAAGTACTACAGGGCTGGAAAAGAGCTGGAACTAAAATTACTTGTTCTTGAGAAGCATTGTGTTCTCCACAGTGTGTTGGGTATGAAAACACATCTGGGGAAGGGACAGGGAAAGAAGTGAGAGGGACAAGAAGGAGGGAGAGAGGACCATCTGACAGCCAAGGCAGAAGACGGTTGTGAGGGAACAAAGGAAAGTAGTAGAAAATTAAAATGTTCCAGTGGCAAGAGTGGCAGGGGTTGCCTTGACATCAGTACAGAGGAAGCAGGACCAATGGAGCCTAATCCCAATTCTGCCATTTGTCCTGAGTGATGCTGAGAAGGTCACACTCATTTCTATGACTCTTTTAATATGTGAAAAGGAGAATAACAGAATCACTCTGCAAATTTGTGGAAAGTCCTAGTGTGAGATTATCATCATTAGCACTACTGAATAAAAGTTCCTCTGCCAGACTTGTGTAATCAAAAACGTCACTCTAAGAGCTACTTGGGAGACGACATTCCTGCCTGCAGAGCTTCCCTTTGTTCTTGGTGTATCAGCCAGTCTCATTGTCTCAGTTCTGTCCGATGTTGCTGTGCAATGAAAAAGCCCGAACTGCCCCTTTACTGAAAGGGATCTAAGTATGTAGCCTGTTCCTCTACAGACTGCATGTGATCATTTGGAGAACCCTCAGGAAAATAACAATAATCCATGCCTTTTTTCTTTCTTTATTGTATAAGCATGGCACAAATCTGCAAGACCCTTGAAGTGTTGCATAGGTCAGCCTATTCTTTGTGCTCAGTGAAAGAGCAGCACTTCAATGTTACTGGTTTTTATTGTAGTCAAAGTGGTTCTATGTACTTGATGTACATCAATGATTATGATCCTTTCCTAAGAAGCTGCACGGACATTGTACAAAGAAGGCAACATGGAAATCCATAACTACTCATATTGTTTTGCTTTCTTTTAAATTACTCTTTTTATAAACATGATGGTAGCTAGAAGAGTGTGTTTAATAAATAAATATGTTAGGTCGAGCCACTCTTAAATGTCCTTCCATTATATTTAGAAAGAAATTAAAAAAAAACCAAACAGGTCTGCAGGGAACCTGAGGGACTTGGATGTGGAAGAAATCTGGCATGTCATTATGTCAAGGTTTCTAGTATTACCTAGAACTTTTTTTGCAGCTCAGGGGAAGAAACTTTCCGACTGGATAAATAATAACCTCAAAAAGGCACTAGACAAAACATCATACAAAGTATAAGATATGAGAAGAGATCAGCAAAATAGCCTCTGGCTTTCAAGTCTAAAAGTGTAATGACAATATAAGCATTGTCAAAAGTCAAGCTCAGTTACACCTTGGAAATGCCTAAAATATATATACTGAAAAGTACAAACCCAAAGGTACCTGAATGTACTCAAGTTAGAGTGCCTGACTGCAAAATGTGGCATCTAGGATAAAAAGCGTGGTAACATATATTGGAATATATGTATTTTCTGTGTGGCAAGAGGCATTTAAAGAATGGCTTATCTACCTGTATTTAAGAAGGCAGCAATAGATTTGGAGGACCTCTTCTTCTCACTCCTTTTTGTGTAAGTCTTTACACCTAATTTTTAAGGAAAAAATAATTCCTAAAAAAGTGGAGGCAAGTGTAAAGAGATTGAAACACATTTTCTCAAAGGGTAGCCTATATCCACCTGATATTTGCCTTTGATTTCAACACAAAGGAAATACTGGAGATGTAATCCCTCTGAACTTCAAGAAAGCACCAGAAGTCTGACAGATGGAAAATGATAATATATTACGGAATACTGGTATTAGTAGAGGAAATTGTAAGCTGGCTGAAAAGTGGTGACATCAGGTAATATTAAGAGGAGGCTGAAGGAAGATTATTAATGGACCTTCTCTAGGAATATTCTGGGGTGAAGAGGTGACCTATAGATACCATTTGGTCATGCGGGGCTGTAAACTTGTCCATGTTGTAGCCATGGAAAATGTGACTACATCAAGAAAGGTATTTTCCACAAACATACAGAATTCACACCATCAGTGTTAGCTCAGCAGAGATCTCAGTTGGATCACTATGTAGTTTTGACCATCCCTGTTCAAAGAAGGTGATTAAAAAGTAAAGTTCCTCAGGGAAGAGAAGCACAGTGATCGTGAGACTATTCTCTGTCTGGAGAGAGGAGACTGTAAGAGCTTTTCATCATTGTCTATAAACATATATTTGGTACATGAGGGAGAGAAAGGTGGAGTATCATTTAAGCCAAAGATAGCATGGAAACATAGCAGATAATTCTTAGCTCTTTAAAGAAATCTGCATTGGGAAGAGCCTTTTGGTCAAAAAAGTGAAAAATCTCCATTCCTTAGAGGTGGAGCTATATCACTTGTTGACACAGAATGTATGATGTCACTGTGTGCAAAAATAGGGAATGGGCTTGGTATTTCTGAAGGTCCTTTCGCCTTCTGTGCTCCTTCCCCACACAGACCTCCATGATCTCTGCTAGAGTTAGTGTTCTTCAAGGAAGTTGGGAAGGAATGGTTTTTTCATTAGTTTGGTTATGATGTGACATATTGTTATGGTTTGGAAAATAGAAGAAATTCCCCTTTCCCAGAATAGCACATTTGAGTTTTGCCATCCTAAAATTCTCCTAATTCTTTTCCAGTCCTCCAAGCACTACTTGTGGGAAATGGCAGTAAGTCTTATCCCTTGTCTTCTGCAAAGGGTTGCACGAGGCACTGTCTGACATTACAGAACTCATCACAATTCTGGATACGTGCAATTATCTCTCTTTTGGGGAAGAAATACAGACCTTCTGGGGTGAAAACAAAAACCAACCCGGGCAATAAATACTGGGGGGTCCTTAAGAAGCAAGAGTCTTCACGTATGCATACGCTGGAAATAATTAGTTTATTACAAGCTGATGAGCTAATTCAGGCTGTGACCGTCTTGTTTCTTTTTAGAACGGGCTGCCATTTCTTCTCTGGACCACCAGATGACAGACTTTTACTGCGAAACTCCAGCCTGCCGCCTGCACAACGGACAGAGATGTTTGTGCTCTTACCTTTCCATGAAGCCCTTCAGTTTTGTTTTCTGCGAAATGCTTGTAAGCTTCCTAAACAGAGCGCTTTATGCTCGTTTCTAAGNTAGAATTATTAACATACTTATCCCTATTGTGGAATTAATTTTTTTAACCATGCTCTGTTTTATAAGATTTAGAAATATTGAATTAATTTGTAATTAATTGATGGTTTAGTGCAAAATGAAACTATTGAACTATGAATCATCCACATTGGGCCAAAGAGAAACTGCATAATGCCATAAACAAGAAGAAACATACATAAGCACACACAGAAGAAAAAAAGAAATACAATTCTGTGAAAAACAAAGCAATGGAAATGCATCAGTTTAGATAAACAGGCACATTATTTTGTTACAAGCAACAGTGATAATTTTTTTCAAAGTTGCTTTGCATTATTTTAAGGGAATATCAAATCATACAGTCTAGTATTATTGTAGATTTTTTTTTTTATTATTCTGTTATGCCAGTGTATGTAATGTAACTCTTGATCAGTGTGATATCAATTGTTAAGGCTTTCAAAAGTAAACCTTTCAGGTTAAAACCATACCAAAGTACTGGAAATAAATACGTATTCAGCTGTACATTCTCTCCCTATATAAAGGCAAAGAGTATGCAAATCTGATAAGACATTAATAAAAAATTCTGACACTTAAGGCAAAGGCTTTCATTAATAATTAAAATACAAATGATGGCAGAACACAATGCTTTGTTCTATCATGAAATTATGTTGGTCTACAATTATGATAACACTGGTTCTCAATTCTGCATTATTTTGTGGAAATTAAACAGAAAAAGGGAATGCAATATTGTTTGTGTACTGGCAGAGAGCTATGTGATATGAAATATTTACCATAAAGATTTGTCCAAAAGTATATACGTTATTGACATAATCAAAAACATTTCCATTTTCGCAGCTCAACTGTCATTGGAACTTTGAATTCAATTTCTCTCTTGGTGTAAAAATATAAACCACAAGAAAATATCATATATACTGGAGTAGTCCAGAGGCTTTTTTTTCATCACCTCAGTGTAGAATCAGGATTTATTTGAACTTGACTGAATCACCCATGGATAGCAGAAATCACTATTTGTTCTTGATTCAAGAAGAGTCTTTTTCTTGACATGAAAATGTCAAAAAGTTTCATAATGATAGTTTATGGTGCCATTATAATTTCTCTCCATTCTTTAAAAACAGAACATTAAGTCATTCCATTACACTGCCTTACTCTCAATCTTTCCCTTTTTCTAAAAAATTGACATATTTATCATTGATTTTCCAGCAGATGTTGTACTGGATGCCCTTTTTAAAAAAGCACCTCAGTTAATCTGACCTCTCTTAATGATTACTCACGTATTCTTTAGTAAGTGAATAAAACTTTTCTTTCACAGATAGTAGGTACTTAATCCTCATTATTGGGAATATGCTGAAACCTTGAATACTTGTCAAAGATTCATTTTATAATCCTGAGGTTGGTTTGCCGCCAGTGATTTACACAGGGGCTGCACTTGCAATAATTGATTCATTCCATACTTAAAGTCTGCTGCTGTCATTAAAATGACAGTACAACACTAGCTGTTGCAATTTAGATTTACTTTTAAAAAGGCTTAATTCTCCCTTGGAAATAAATGGTATTGAAACAGAATAAATCATTTTGTGTGTCAAAATAAAATGACAATAGCTTAATTTTTATTTTCAAAGTATTAAGCTAGAAATACATTTAAAACATGAGCTAGCTAGCTTTTGTGAGGCTTGATGGAAGCTTAACCTGTAATTGCACAAACAATGTGTTCGTATCTTTTTGTTGCTCTGTCTTGATTCAAAGGGTGTTTTTAAGATCACTTTAAAAATCTGCCTTTGAAACTAAGTTTTAAGGTCCAGCTCCTATAGTTAATTAGCATCTCAGATGCACTGGGCATTGACGCTAAGCTTTTATAATACAGCAGATTGTCATTTTGGACTGTC
Source organism: Rhinoptilus africanus (assembly GCA_013400135.1). NCBI lineage: Eukaryota > Metazoa > Chordata > Aves > Charadriiformes > Glareolidae > Rhinoptilus > Rhinoptilus africanus. The sequence continues at coordinate 158,277 of VXBO01003401.1, forward strand.
GGTGACAATGCTACACATAAAAGCTTATGTACATTTACACTTACTCCAGATAAAGCTATACAGGCTGCATTCTCCCAGCATGTATTGTCTTTTCTGAAAAACAGACTCAAATGAGAAGCATTTAACTGATTCCTCACACTGCCAACGTGACATGCAGCTTTCATTTCCTTGAGTGTGTTTGAGGAGGGGATTAACTAAGTGCTAAGGTACAGTAGATCCCTCTAAAGGACATGGCAGTGTTTTCCCCTGTAGGTGCTAGTTTCGTAAAGCTGTTGAGGAAAGAGTTCCCTGTGAATGCACCAATTATTGCCCAGCAAACTACAGTAAGTTAAAATTTCTAGTTAATAGAAAAAGTTAAAATGAAAAAAGCTTTTCTTCACTCTTCCAGGAATATCCTGTCATGTTAATTTTAATGAAGCTTCATTAAAGTTCTCAGATAAGTAAGAATGATAATGGTCGTTCATTAACATTGTGGTTCTACCCACAGCTGAAAAACATACTGTAAAATGTTAATAAGAAGAAATGACTGAGATGGAAGGAGACAGTGTGAAAGAATTAATTAAGCCACAAAAAATGCATCATTGATAGTTTAGCAAAATATCAGGAGACAAGAAAAAAGTAAAGTCACAGTGAAATAGTATCCCTTCCAACCTTGATGTGCCTCAGTAGTAGACCACATGCAAAAGCAGGAGGTCACTTAGGACGGAATTCTGACCATAACAGCAGCTCACACTCCTCCCACTGAGGTCTCTCTGTCTTCTGCACTTACTCAAGGACAGAGCACGGTCTTCATCATTTAGGACATCTTTTGCACAGTGCAGTTAAAGACAATAATTTGGCCCTGGCTGAAAGATCATTCTTTATTTGAGAGGGCTAAATTTAGCTCTGAATGTGCCATAAAATAGTTTTCTGCTGTGATAAAATTTGCCTTGTTTCCAATACTGTCAAATCAGACATGTAAAAGAAAAAATGCAACTATCTCAGTGTTTTCACAAAGATTATCTTGAGTTTGGGCCTGCCATTGTTCTAATAGTTGATGTACTAATAGTATTGATATACTAGGAAGAATTTCATGGATTATTTTGTTGTTTTGAAAACATACTGATTTTTGCTTATTTATGCAACCTGAATTCTACAATACAGTATCCTTTTACCTAATGACTGGAATTCTGTACATCTATATGGAGAGCACAATTAAATAACTGGTTTTTTTCATGTGCCTGACTAGGTAATCCACCAGATTTCTTATTAAAGTTAAATGCAGAAGTCTAGTTGAATTGCTGTTGGACAAAAGTAGTTGGGATAAATTTTAGGCACAGTTGCATCTCTGAACAAATTTACCATGTGCACTTCTGCACAGCCGTGCAAGTGCACAGCCTCCAAAAGAAGAGCTTGCATCTGAAGTTTCAGTGAGGAGGAAAATGTTCTTGTCAAAATTATAATTGCTCATGAAGAGGAATCTATAATACAAATAATCACTGTTGTTGGGGGTGCAGGGAGAGTGCTTAATTACTGCAATGCATTATCATTCATCACCTAAAATCTTTTATAAATACACATTTCAGCACAATATCAATTTTTTTTTTCTACAAAAATAATCTCTAAATAAATCACCTGGGTTTGGTGTATTTACAAGGTTTTGGTGATTCACCTAAATATTTTTCTTAAAAGATATTCATTTGTTTCTGAAACAAAGAAAAAGTTGCAAGTAGCACACCCCATTAGCAGCAGAACTAAGAGACTCCACATAATGGGGCAAATCAATTTATTGAAGGAACTGGTAATCAAGAAAAATAAGTCTTTTGACAGTATGTTCCACAAGTGATTGAATTTCATTTAAGGAATCTTCTGAAGAGATCTGCTAATTTGGAACAAATGCTGTTTTAAACAGATCTCTTCTTAATTCAGTGAAAATTCCAAAATGTTTATTTTTCCTGAAATGTAACCATTCTATTGGCCAAAATTAAAATTACTTCATGCTAATATATACTAGCTAATATGCTAATATATATGCTATCTAATATATATATTATAGCAAATACTCTTAATCTATGCACTAGGATAGATTTAAAAAAAAAAAGACAGCCAGAAATTAACTGATTACAGTTATGCTTTGCATTTTTGCAATTAAATGCATAACTAGAAAACACTGCTGTCATTTCATTCTCTAGGAGATGCTTTGTTAACTTGCAGTTAAAAAAAACAATATCCCACTGCTTTTTCACTGAAACTCTTTGCTTGCTTGTTCCCAGAAATGTCAGTAGGAAACCTGCACTGGAATGCTGCATGCAGTGTTAGAAGCATACTCTACCAACTATCTTTATAATAAAATACAGATATACCATGTTGCAGGGAAGTTTTTATTTGGTTTGTTTGTTTACTAGCAGCTGAACCAGTCCTTTGCTGTGCATAACAGCTGAGGTGTATGTTTTGTTTAAGCGCATCAAGTGTCTTTTAAAAATGTATTATTTTGTGTCTGGAATACACTCAAAAGTCTATGTGTGCGTGAGTGCACTCGTGCAGGGGGCTACCTGGTACTAGTCCGTGTTTCTGTAACTATTGTTTGGGGAAGACGGATGGTTCCTCCTGCCCCGCAGGGTGGTGTGATGAGTGAAACATTTTCTGAAAGCAATGGGACATGTCAGGAGGAGAGAAACTCTTTACTCCTGGCAGATAGTCTCCACACCCTAAAGGTTAGAAAAAGGAGCAAAGATGCTCCACAGTAAGATGGATACAGGATATGCTGTATTGGCCGTAAACCACAAAGCAGATGAAGAAATCTGCATATAAGGAAAATGGCACTCTGATTTTCTGTTGAAAATCCAGACAACATTCTCACCTTGCATTTCACTGTGCTGGTGCTTCTCTGAAAAGGAGAAGAAAACTGATTAGCAAATTGTTAATCCAATAATTGTAACAAATAATTAGCTTTGTAATAATAAAACAGAGAAACATGCAGAATAAGAATTACATCAAATCTGAACTCTCTCTCTCTTCTCCCCATCACATTCATGACTTTTTTGTGTAAAAATATCTTTTATATGAGATGCCATAGTGTTTTCTCTTTTTTGTATTAAAATATTAAAAATAAATAACTTGTAAACCTAATATGATTTTGAACTGAACACTCAATAAGACTAGCAAGGCCAAGATGTTTTCTTTGACCTTCCTTTCTTCTCATTATCGCTTCCTCAGGACATTCACTCCTTCTGACCCTTTGTAATTTCTCTTTTATTATAAATTGTTAATATAAAAATGCTGTGGCTCATGAAGCTTCGGGTATGAAAATGCTATTCATGTCAGAAATAAAATCAGATTGACATGCTAGAAGAAAATACTCTTAAAACTGGTGAATATTCAGCTCTAGATAGGATTCCCTGCTGGTTAGACCATCTCGCCTTAGTATTTTTCTTAGGTGTTTGTCAGCTAGAGCACCTACTCTTGCAGTTTAAAGGTGTATTATGAACATTGCTTTAAAAATCATTTTACATTTCAGATACTATGAGGACATTTGTACTGGTATTGATGCCACATAACATGACTCAGAACTAAGAAGAGCGCAAAATGTTTTAAGTAGAAATAAACTGAATATGGCTTATTTGACCAAGGAGGACACCACTACCTGGCATAGAAGCTGTCTTACAAGCCCCTGGCTGGATGAGCTACCCTGGCAATGTCTCAGGTACCTGGAGGGACGCTCTTAGCACAAGATCAAAAGGACCACATTGCCTCAGCTGGAGCCCGGTTCTCACATTTGGGGCTCAGAGGGCTGAGAGCTCTTGTTCTGTAAAACCTCTTTCAGCCCTTTGTTTGTAACCCCTCTCCTGCCAAAGCCTGCCAAATTCATCACAGGGGCAGACCCCATAACAGTGGGCTGTGCTTGGGGGAGAGGCTCATGGGTCCCCACCCTTGTCACCTTTAAAAGAAGCTGCTTTGGAGTCTCCCCTCATTTGCATGGGGAGATTTAATTTCCATCCCTTAAATATGACGAATTGCTGAGATTTCCTTCAGTTAATGCTTTTAACAGCTCCCAATAAACTTCATTAATCAGGCCAGCTCTAGGCCCAACGTGCAGCCTGGAAGCGGCTAATTTGCCTGATGAGCCTGTGACTTTAGTGAATAAACAGGTGGATAAGCCGAGGGTTTTATGGCCTTAATTACACTCTAATCAGTTCAGCACTTGGCGGGCAAAAGGGAAGGGGGAAAAAGGAGGCAGCAGCAGCAAAAGCATCAGCAGCAAAATGTAAAGGATACGCTGTTTCTCAGCCCTTCCCTTCCTGCTTCAGCTCTGCTCTCCTGCTTTACTCTCTCCTCTCCTGCTTTCCCTTTCCAGTGTTTGCATCTCACATCCTTTCTCCTCTGTTGTCTTTCCCCTTTTTCTCCTCTCTTTCCACCCTCTTGTTCCCTTCCCCCTAGAAGCAACATCTGATGGAGAGAGGGGCTGGATTGCTCTTTCCCCCCCTGCTACTTGCTGCCTCCCTTTTCCCTCTTTTTTTTTAGTTTTACATTTTTCCCTCTCTGTACCTCATTCCCCCTCTCCCCTCTCCCCTGCCTCTGGGCCCTGCCTCCCCCCGCCCCCATCCCTCTCTCCCCTGCTACATATTCTCCCTGTCACAGTTAGGCCGCCTGACAAATCACTTCAAGGGCAGCCTAACTTTGAAGGACAAGACAAAGCTTTAGCATATGGTCCAATCCCCAGATGTTTGTCTCTCTCTCTCCTGCTCTCTCTCCCTCCCCTCTAAGAACGGCTACTTGGGAAGCCCAGCTTTGCTTTTTTTTTTTTTT
>VXBO01003401.1:163148-211103 GCA_013400135.1 Rhinoptilus africanus
TATCCTCTTCTCCCTCCCCTCAAGTTTTGGTAGGGGTCTCTAACTAGCAGCCAGGGCTGTTTTTCCCTTTACAGGCTCCCCGCGGAGGAAGTGGTGTTGAGGGGCGGTGGGGAAAGCACTGGTGCTTTTTTTGAAACCTAATGATGTTTTTCGCAGTGTGGGTAGGGATGGTGGCAGGGTTTGGGAGGCAGGGGAAGCTCCCGGCTGCCACAGCCAGACCTGCCCCAGAATGTCACACACCCCTCCCAGCTCCTGTGAGGACGGCACCGCCGGGATGCTGCTGCAGTCCCTTCAGCAGTCCAGGGAGAGGAAGGAGCTTCCCCCTCCCTACCGTGCCCGCACCAAGCAGGGAAGGAGAAACCTGCTGCTTCCCGGCTCGCCGCGTAGCACGCCCGAACGGCGGCGGGCGGAGAAGCGGCGGCGAGGGGTCGGCGGGGCTGGAGGGAGGGATGCGGCAGCGGGGTCGGGGGAGCGGGACGGCTGCGAGGGGGAGCCCCGAGGCAGGACCCCCAGCCCCGAGGCAGGACCCCCCGGGGGAGGCGCGGCTCCGGATGGTCCCGCCGAGCCGGTCCCCGGGCAAAGGCGCTTTACCGGGGCAGCGACGGAGGTCTGCCCAGCCCCAGGTCTTGTGTTTATTTTCACGATTAAGCTGAAAATACACAGCTGTAAGAGCCCGAACTGGAGACCACGGCGCCACAGGGCAGAACTCTTTCGGTAGCGAAGCTCTGGCTAGATTCACCTGTCGGTATTTTTGTTGTAAGTTTTGTCCTTCAGTAACAGTAGCCCCCTGCCCCGTGGTCCAGCCAGCATCAATCCCCAAAATGACTGCATCCACAGCCAGGAAATGTACTTGGGGGGGGAACTGTGTGACAGTGGAAAAGCTCAGCTTAAAAAAAAAAGGCATCGCTGCTGCTTGCAAATGAACGCTGGAGAATGGAACTGGCTGCTAAAACTGGCCGCAGAACTTCTTAGAAGCAAGTATATTTTTCCTCTCCAAAAACTTATCGTGAGAAGGATCTGTTTGAGGATTTTATCTCAGCTGTCAGAGACATATTAAGAGAATAAAAGATTGTATTCTCCAGTACCCCTTCTTAATACAGTTCTTCATCCTGTACATGTAACAATATTGAGACTTAAAAAAATGAACTGTCACAAAAGGAAAAAGGATTTCATCTTTGTCTGTCTGTTTTCAGAGGGATTCAAATGTTCCTATTATTTTGGAGGCTGACAGGATTTTCACTTGAAATTTACATTAGTCTCCTATAATGTCTCCTATTTATTTTGTTTTTAACTGTGTTAATTAGCACCTTTTCACAGCTTTATAATACATATCTGTAGTGTATGATTCAATTCCACTTTTAAAAAACCTTGGTTTATATGACTAGTGTATATTTTTAACTGTTACATATTTTTATAAAATCAAACACACTGCATTCTTTGCAGATTAATTCAGAAAGCATTTCTTTTAGACAAGAAAACATTTCGCGCTTAAATGAATTTTTAAAGTGAAGAATTAATTTAATCATCTTTTAACTGTAGGTACTTAAGCCTTTTTTTGACCAAAAATAATTATGAGGTGTTGACTCTTTCTTAAAATTATCAGTGTAAAGGATACCTTTGAAGAAAGATAGAAAATAACCTGTCTTTTCATTTTCAGTGTGTTATGGCTCTGAGAATCTGGAGTGAACTTGGTGCTAGCTTTTTTGTGTCTGCTCTTAAGATAAAGTGAAATCTTTACACTTATTCTAGGGTATAAGGGAGAAGAAATGGATGGCAAGAACTTGCAGGTTTTGGTTACAGTACCCAGATTAAATTACCTGCCCCTTAATAAAATTACATCGTGTATAGTTATGTTGCCTTGTGGAATTTGGGATAGTACTATCCTGCAGTTCATTTCCAAGTCTGCATATTGCATTATTGTTCAATAATCAAAGTGAATTAAGGTATTTTTTAAAATGCAAGAGAATTTTTTTTCCCTTCCCAACTTCTGCAAATTCTCAAAGTGGCCCTGGAGAAATACAAATGCACAAAGCGAGAGGCGAAGCCGGGCCTGTGTTCAGCACTCCATCATTCCTTGTCACAGGTGCAGCCACTATGCATTATCCTGCCGTGATTGATAGAGTGGGTTTGTGAGGACTGGGGGAGCTGGGCACAGCTCAGATGGGGCCCTGTCCTTCTGGCTCCATTTCATACTACCTGTAGGGAAAAAGAACACTTTGCTGGGATTGGCAGTTCAGCACTAGAAATTTTGCTTCTTTGCCCATGATGTAAAGGTCGTATTCCCTAAAAGTTAAATAGCGCTTCTAACTTTACGTGGTAAAGATCCAGGAAGCAAAGGAAAGAAGGACAGCCCCTGCTTATGGGCATAATATCACAATAATAAAGCAGCTTTCAGGTTATCAAGTTTGTTTCTTTGTTTTAATTTAGAACTTCTTTGGTGGGCAGTGTATTCAAAGACTTTCTCTTGTCTTTTGACTCATGTATTCATCAGAAGGAGCTGACAGAAGGCCCACACTTTCAGCGCAGCACTGCCCTTTTAAGATTAATTTGATGTCAGTGTTACTGGTTGGAAAAATAGAATAAAATATACATGAAGTAGAATGTTACATGTAAAACCAAAACCTAATAAAATTCTATTCTCAGTGTATAACAGGGGACCAGACAGTGTACCTAAAGGAGCTATTATTGCTGTAGGATAAAATGTAATAATTTATGCAGTTAGAATCTTTGACAAATTTTTGTTCAGCTGGGGAGAAGAGTATAGGTTTCTTTGCCTATGATCATTCAAGAACTTGACTAATTGATGTAAGATCAAAGATGACAACAATCTCACCAGTGTTATGTAAAACTATAATATCCTCCAGTTCCTTCATTTCTTCCCGAAATGGCCAAAGGCAAAATAATTTGCATAAAAGGTCTACAGTTTTAAAATGTAAAATTTCTTTCATTGGGACTTTTACACGGTCCCCATAGATTTCTACAGATGTTTACAAACTTGATCAAAATGAGCATATAAATATTGTAAGTGATTCTGAGGGAAAACAGAGCTGTGTTTTGAAGTATTAACAAATGACAATAGTATGGAATGACATTTTAAAAATGTTATTTTTGAGTTCACATTTATGGTTATAGTAATTATTTGCTGTAAGGGGCCACTTTCAGATACTAATTGATGAATCCTAATTTATCATCCTGTAAACTCTCCCCCTCCCCCTTTTAATTTCTGTGGGCAAAACTGCCTTGAAATAGGAAAGCAAGGATGCTGTGTGTTTTACATCAATAAAAAGAATTCTGAAAATTGCTTTCTACTGCAAATGGCTTTAATAAATAATCTTGGTATATTTTTCTCTGTGTGGTTGTTGGGTTTTTTTATACTGATAACAAGCAAGCAGGTTAAATGAATCAGCACTCATTTTAGACCACCCTGTGATACAGTTTGTGCATTTAAATAATTTTCAGGGAGTTTTAGAGACTGTGCCACACAAGGAAGTATGTACCAGCTTTCACGCCCTTGTAATTTTGGAAAGATCCCTATTCTTTCACGAGTATTTTAGACAGGAAAGGAATGTTTTTTACATTACCGGTACGTTACATTTTATGTTATTTTACATTACATCTGAGTCTTTTCAGTGGGGAAGAAAAGTATCAACTCACTTGTCCCTATATTAGTGTATATTTTTGTGTACTGACACTGATTTATGTATAACATGCTTGTACTAATGAGTTTTGATGTTTATTTTTTAAAATTTGAAGTCAAGATAGCAAAATCATTCAAGACTTCATTTTTTTCCGTGTCCATCACCTGTCTTGCAGCATTTTGGAATATGTTCCCCTTAAACATTTGCTTCAGATGGGATACTGAACTGTGATTTAAACCGTGCCTCTGCAAGCGTGTTGTACCTAAACATGTAAAAATGTGAAGCAGCTACTTAAAAAATGCTTACCACTGTAGGATAATTAACATCACTCTGGAGCAGTACATCATAGCTAATTCAGTGAGCCCTGCCTTACAGCTGCCACCAAGCAACAAGCGGTAGTTATAAAATGCTCACGTATCAGGATATTCCTTTAACACCTCATTTATTATCGTAACATGAAAAATGTCCCCTTCCATTTATTATGGTATCACTGCATTAAGGGTCTTAGTCACAAAGAAATGATTTGTATAGGCACACATATAAAAGCGCAGTTTTCTTGTAAAACAGAGAGAATTTGTCTAATGAATTATCTCTAATGCAAATTAAATGGATGTTTATTGAAAGGATGGCTGAAGTTGAAGAAATAGAGTTGTATATGTATGTAAAAGATAACTTTGCTTACATGAATAGCTAGGGGTTTTTTGTTTATTTTCTGTGAACAAACACAGGCAAAAAGCAGCTATAAACAGAAATGAGAAACAGACAAACAGACACCCAGGCACACAAATGAGTGCAGGTTGACAGTCCATTGCCTTTATAAACATATGATAGACCCAGAGGCAAATCCAAAGCTGCGAACACAACTACTAAATGAGTCTGCCAAAGAGCCAGATGCTGCAGCTGGAAAAGCATTTTCATTGTCTTAGCAGCTGCATACTGCAATTGTTATCCGTAAAAGAGAGGAAGGACCTAAGAGTATGGTTATCAGTTAAATGCTACGCAGTTATACTTTCTGTGTATGTATGCTTGTGGGTGCATATGTGTGTAATTATGACAACAATTATGTTTACTAGTGAGAGAAATATTTTGTTTTTTATTTCCTAGTGACTTCTGAAAGGCCAATAATAATTGTTCGGGGGGGGTTATATGTTAAAAACGTTTAAGATGTTTAATTCTGATGATCTGCTTTTTTAACAGTTGGCTGAGAGCAACAACAAGCACTCACCTGAGTGCTTTTGGGGACCCACAAAAAGATATATCCTTCCCTCCCACAACCCCCTACCGCCTACCCTGTGCATTTGGGATTTTGATTCAGGAAAATGAATCCAAGTAATCCAAGTGTCTTTAAAGGACAGTTTAATGACTATCAGGCTCAGAACGGGTGTTATATTCAGAGTCCCAGAGAGCTCAGAAGGTAATGTTCTAACCTTCACTTGTGCAGGGCCCTTCATGAGAGCAGGGATGACGGGAGAGCCTGCATAGCAGAGAGAGCATGTGGCTTCACAGGGATGCAAGACCCAGCTTACTGACTACTTGAGTTGAATAACACAAGGAAGCTGGGCAAATCTGTCTCTGTAATGTAGTCTTTTTTCCTAGAAGAAAAAAGGGAGCAAGATGAGCAGGAACGGGGATGACCATCTCTGCTCTTCTGGTGAGGCAGCATTACTTTGGTGCTCAGTCTAGCTCATGTTATGGCTCTGAGACCACTCCTAATAGGAGGTGATATTTATTTAAACTTACAGTGACTTGAAAAGACATATGTGTGCAATTTATAGAACTGGTCTGCATGCAATTAGGAAACATGGTAGCTGAAGTGGTGTTCCCATTCTTTTTCTAGAGAAGCTGTACAGATTTGTGCCCTGAACTAATGAAGAGGCCTTTATATAAAATTAGAGATTGGGAAAGTATGTGCTAAACCCTCCTTGGCTAGATAATTACTTTTTTATCATTATAATGGCCTGTCGTACTACTAAAGTTTTTTTTTCCTTCCAAAAAAGTTCATCAACCCTGTAAGGAAAGGGACTAGAAGAGAAAATCAATTGAAGTCATTATTTCACAGGCTAGATATATTTTTAAATCTTACCCTTTAAGTGGTTGTATATCATTACATAGTATTTGTAATATAAAAGTGGCAAATTATTAATAATCCCAACCAATGAACTAATACTAAGTGCAGGTCTTGGCTGGCCAACAGTGTAGATAGTGCCCATGTGCAAATATATCTGTATGTAACTGCTTTTAGAGGTAGTAGAATTGTGCATGTATTTATGATATTAAAATATCTAATCAGAAATAATGTTGCCTACATTAGCTTTCAAATTTGTCTTGAGGAAAAGAGAGGAAGGGAACTCCCTGCAAAAGAATAGTTGCTCATTTTTCTGCTCTCATTTTTTACTGTGAAGTTATAATGTTCAATATAAAGCATAAGGAGGAGAAAAAGTTTTCTTTAAAATAATGGTGCACAGAGAATGTGAGTTCCACCATATTTAGAGGCAGTAATTTTGTCTAATGGAATAACCATAAGCAGTCAAGAGATTGTCAGTGACAAAATACTGTTTTCATCCTTTTTCTAGACAATTCTGCTTTTTTTCACTTTTTATTGTTTCCTTTGTAGATTTACTGACTGCTTCTTTTCGTTGCTCCTAAGTCAGACGTGGATCGTAACACCGGATGCAAAGAAGTGACGGAATTGCAGACAGACCTGGAATAAAACTGAAAGAAAAAAGAGAAGGCGATGTCCTACAGAGGAAGTTGCCAGATAGATAAAGAACTTTTGTTCTGTGTTTGGTGGAATAGTTGTGTCTCCCAGTAGGCTGAGCAGGCTGGCTGATACATCCAGAGGGGACGGGTGTCAGGCTGGTGCAGGTGTCAGTGGCTGCCAGTGAGTGATTGCACCATCAGCCTCCTACCGTGATCCATCATGCGGGCCCAGCCGGTGAAGAATCACAGCCTCAGCAAGGTGCTGAGCCCAGCAACATATCATTAAACAAGGTTACCACCGGCAGATTTGTTCCCATGATCAATCTGGTCAATAACCGTTCCACCTCGCTGTACATTTTCCCCCCTTAAAACATAAACAAGTATTATGAAAGTGGTGACAAAACAATGTAAAGCTTTAAGAAGACTTCATTTCTCCAATGGCAAGCTGCAGGTTTCTCATAAATCGCTTATTAATCATGGAAAATAACCCTTCCTACAGAAAATTATCCTCAGACTAATCCTCAGAGCTAATTCATATTTTATGGCTTGAAGTTGTTTATTTCTGACTCAATTTTGGGTGGATTTTTTTTTCTTCCTATTTGTTAAACCCCCAACATGGCTTTCTAATATATATTAGGATATAATGTGTGGTGTAATACCTATGTCAGTGTAGAGTCATCCATAAGCAATCTTCCAAAAGACAGAAATAAAACACTTATTTCTATTACTGCTCTGTTTTCATTCTAGTCTCCTGTATTAACCCTCTGTCAGATTTGAACAGACCTCCTCCTACCTTGGCTCATCCAGCAGCCTTGCGCTGTGCACAGACTTCCTCATTTATGAAGATCCCTTTGTTTGTATTCACCTAAAAGGAGAAACCGGCTCACAGGGCTGCTCACATTTTCTGCTGCGATGGTGGATTGCAAACTCCTGGGCAGTAACTAGGGAGTCCTGGAGTCCCCCCAGCAGATAGCAGCTCACCAAGAGGGTTTTTAACAGTCTTTGTGCTGCACTCAGATGGCTGTGATATGAGAGGTGAAGGCCAAATCAGAGAGTTTTATAAATTCATAGTCAGCCACGAATAAGCTGCATTTCTCCACAGCAGGCTACTGAGCTTTGGGAAATGACTAAAGGATGCTATGGGATAAAAGAGAGCTGCCATTCCTCCATTGTCTCTTTTACTAACAGAAAAATTGCCTTAGGGACAATGTCATCACCTACAGCCAGACCCGTAGTCACTGCAGCCTCCAAGCAGTTACCGCTCCATTGCTACTTCAGTAGCTCCTCAGCCTTGCAGGTACCTCAGTTACAAAACTGATGCTTTCCCAGGTACCAAAAATTTATGCTCCTTTATTGAGCCCCCAAACATCTCGGTCTTGCTATAACTGTAGATAAGAGCCTGCATTATATTGTTATGCTTGTAACAACAAAATCTTCCTATGGGCAAAAAGGATATGTAAAGCCAAGAATTTGTTGTTAGAATAATTGAAATTTTAACAGTCTGTTCAAAGAATTGTTATTAGTAGTCTAGATAACTTCCTACAGCAGAAAAAGAGATAGGAAAGAAAGGAAAGAAAAGGAAAGAGAGAAAGAAAGAGGAAAAAAAGGAAGGAAGGAAGGAAGGAAGGAAGGAAGGAAGGAAGGAAGGAAGGAAGGAAGGAAGGAAGGAAGGAAGGAAGGAAGGAAGGAAGGAAGGAAGGAAGGAAGGAAGGAAGGAAGGAAGGAAGAGAGGGAGGGAGGGAAGGGAGGAGGGAATATTACTATACAGAAAAATTCTCCATAATAGGGTTAAATTACTGTGCACATTTACTAGTTTCTACCCAATTTCCTGGTGTTATGCTCACCCTTCCATTGATCCTTTGGGTCTTAAGGTCAATGGCTTTAGCCTGGTATGTGCGGGGGTGTGGTGAGTCACCAGCATCATGAGTCCTTCCTGGGGAATTACAGGGTGTCAGTTGGTGGTTTCTTCTTCCTCATTCAAAGATCCACTTGAGGTCATGTTTAAATGTTTGGTAACATGCTTTTACACCTTGAGCTGAGACTTTACATTACATATGGTGCCATTTATGTTTGTTAGATACTGTTTCTTTCTCTTTGGTACCCCTGAAACATGTTCACTATGGCTCTAGGTCTACATTTCTGTCACTGACAGTTGTTTGTAGCCTTGGAGTTTCGCTTGCCAAACTTGTGCCATGTCTCTTATCATCCCATGTCTTCATTGTCTTCACAGCATCTTATGTCCCTAGGCCTCAAGGCCTCTCTCCTGGCACACCAGACCTGTGTTTCTCTACACTTCATTGTGTTAGGGTCCTATGTATCTCATTCTGCGCAGAAAAACTGCTTATTAGTACTAAGTAAAACCTATAGGTTTACTATCCAAAGATAAGCAATAGTCAGTTGGTCATTTGAAAAACACTGTTACGGCTAAATCAAGAATAAACAAAGACCCAGGCAGGTAAAAAAAATTTCAGACGAAGTAAGTCCGAGAAGTCTCAGTCTTGAGGTTGGTTGGTACAAAGCCTGTGGCTGGTACTAATGATGGCAACACTATATTACAAGGCTAGCATCCTCTGCTAAGATGCATGAAGCAGGCATCTTCTTGCCTTACTGTAGGACCTGATAGAGTATATCTAAACTAGTCATTGGTCATTTGGGCAGAACTCTATGCAAAAGGCAACAGAAGTCATGGAATAATGTCTTAGTCCTGGGAAATCTGTGGAGATCACCACAGATTGTAGGGAAATCATGATTTTAAGCCTGACCCCCTGTAAGGATGTAGTGCTATTTAGACTTTATCCTGGATGTTACTTAATTTATTAATCCCTACCCAAAATCTTAGATAAATCACCAGTCGTACTGTAATAATTTTAGATGACTGAAAATATGCGTATGTCTCCAAACCTAGGCTGGCAGAACTATTATGAGATATTAGCTGTTTTCTAGGCTAGCTCTTAGCTGGATGTCCTATTAAAGTATCATGAATCTTCTGTGTTTCTGGTCAAGCAAAATCAGAATTATAACTTCTCCCATGTCTCCTGATGCTTTCTTTGGTGCTGAAATTCATGCAAGTGACAAGCAGTTTGAGAACATTTTGGGGATGTTTACATTAATTTGGGTTTGAAGAGGTTTGTAATATTTCTTTTTGGAAATGTTCACTTCCCTAACATCAAAAGACAGTTCACAGTATTCAATATGTTAAAATAATATATTTCCTTAGATTGCAGTTTAAAAGTGGATCATTCGCTGCCTGCACTCATGCATTTGAGAGGACCTTTTTTATTATCATATTATGGAAATAAATTCAGAGTGATAGAGAACTAATCAGTTGTGTGGGGTTTTTTTTCCATGTTTGTTTGTTTGCTTGTTCGTTTGCTTGTTCGTTTGCTTGCTTATTTGTTTAACCCACAGTGAATTCAGCTGTGGTAATCATTGCTGGTAAAGCCCATATCAAGACCTCATCCACACGATCTGCCAATAGTGGACTCCTAGCCTGTATTGATATATGCACTAGAGAATTGATTGCCTGCCTGGGCAGATAAGAACATGTATTGTTCTTCAGTGGGTGTAGTGCATTACTCTTTCTTGGCTAATGTGATCTCAGAATCCTTCTCAATAACACAATTCCACCAATCAAACCAGATGACAAAATATAAATTTTATGGAGTTGTAGTCCTCAATTCATAATCCTTTGTCAACGACAAATACAGATGAGTGAAGTTTCCCATAATGAAAAAAGCATAAAATTTCACAGTCAGCCAAGGTTCTCTTTTTGATGCATTTCTTATGTTCATTCTTTTATTTTTTTCTACAGGTTTAATTTCCTTTTTCTGACAGAAATCCTGAGATTGTAGGTCTAATTTTTCTGTTAGTTAGTAAAGAGTAAGTCCCAGAACTACTGAAGCTATTTAACGTGGTTAACACCTGGATGAGTTATGGCTTCCATGCTGCATCAGTTGTAGCTTCCTAATAGTCACGTGCAGTTTTTATGGTACAGGAATATCAAAGATTGAAAGGAAGCCTAGTAATAAATAGCTAATAATCTTGTGAAAGGATTTAAGGAATAAATTATGTTTACCCACATACTGTTGCCAAAGTTTTTTTTTTGTTAGTAATTAGAAGCTGAAGGAGATAATAAATTGTTATTAATAAATATGTTTTTCTCATCTTAGTTGTATGTACATTGCTCCACTATAAAGTTATTTCTAACTCTGCTTTCATAAGATGAATGTCTATCTATTTGCATCCAGATTGCAAAATGTCAATACACCTTTAAACCCACAACAGTAGGGAACCCTTTATGCCATCCACTAGAACATTATTCAAGGTCAACCTAAAAATTTGTTTTCGTATACTCAAAAAAGTATTATTGCAGCCCACAAATCAGAAATTCTGTAAAAATAGCCCAACTGCATCTTAGATAAAATTTATTCTCTGTGGAAATTTTGTATGAAAATCAGTCAAGGAATTTTTCAGATTCAACTGGCATCTGCTGCTTGCTATAAATTTAACCCCGCAGAATATAATACACACTGCATTGTATCTCATCCTATATGTACAATTGTTTGCTTGAAACATTAGTAATTGAGAGTAATAACAGGAGGAAATGAAAGAAATAGTTACAAATAATGAAAAACTTTTAACATTTCCAATGGATTTCTAGGCTTCTTTTTACTATACCTTCACAAAAAAAAAAAAGAAAAATAAATCTCATTGTTGGCAAGTGACTATATTATACCAGCATTTTAATTTTTTTTTCAGCTATATCCTCCTTGAAGTCAATGGAGAGTTCTGCAGAAAACTGAATGGAGCAATATAGTCCATGGAATGGTCTGGCTAAGGAGGAATATTGCTCTTTACACTTGCCATTTCCCAGCCCTTGTCATTACTTTTCAATGGCAATAAGGTTATGAAGAAGCAGGGCTGCGAAAGATGTCCTTCCCAAAGGTGGTATGTGGCTCCATTCCAGACTTTGTAGGCAACTGCATCCCATTTGGAAATTGCCAAAGCAAGATACAGCCTCAGGTTTTTAAATTAAGTAAAATCTATAGATGTTGTCCATCAATTGCATCGAGAATTGTACCGACATGACCCAAATCCACTCCAAATGGACTAATTGCACTCATAAGAATATAGTGGTCAATCAGCCCTCATTGAGATGATTTTTGCTTTTTTCCTAAATCAAGACAATGCGTGGTAGTAATTTTGAACAATTATCCTTTTTTCTCCTCGCCCTCCTCCCCCACTTCCAAAATGCCTTAAATTTGTTATGGTCTTCACATTTTTGCTCTGAGATATTATTACCTCTCCATTGGTTCTCTTCACTACTGTCAAATCCAGGTTTAATTAATAATTTTCCAAAATATCTTAAATTGCATGAAACCTGTGAAGTGCCACAATGTCCTTTAGTCATTACAGAAAATTAACTCAAATTTGAAAATTATAGTGTCTCTTCTGTGTTAAGTTATTTTGGGGAAAATTATTAACCATGACTGGCTTCAACACCCAAGGCACATGAATTCTGAAGTTTCTATAACAGTGAGACTTGCAGAAGAAAAATAATGAAACACTATTGAAAAAAAATCTTTTTTAAAATTATTGTCCTATTTTCACCTTCTTATGGTCTAATTTCACCAGTTCAAATGTATTCTGCTTACATAAAATAAATGCAAACCCATACCTGCCCCTGGATAAACCTAGTAATGTTTTAGAGTTGTATTTGTTTTATAAAATGCTTTTCTAGTCTCTTTTCCTATTTGGGGAAAAAAAATAGTCCAGAGTGAACAAAGTGTGCTGGCATGCCATAATAACACTTCAAGCAGATATACCAGAATTTCCCATGGAGGGCATTTGCAATGCAATAGTAGTATTCAGAATTCTGTACCTGTACCTCTGAATTCCCATTTCAACCACAGCTCATACATACATGGAATATGAACTGATCACGAGAAAACTGTAAAACTGACTGTACACAAAGTTCTCTGTAGGGGTGAATAACCTGTATAGAAAGAGTACACAGTTCTTTCATTTCTAGTCATTCATGATGTTAGGAAATACAATTTATTTTAAGAGTTTAACATGTTTTAGATGAAATTTAAAAGGCCTATAAAAGCAAATTGATAACATTTGCAGACTCATTAATAACCCAAATATAAATTGCAACCCAATAATCAGAAATACAATTCTGAAGCAACCTCCCAGACCTGATACCTGCCTGTTCTTTGTTTTGTGCCATGTTGCCAGCGCATCATAGCGCATCATAGCACATCATAGTTCTTGCGTATTTGTATGTCATTAATATAAGTGGCCTTGCATTCAAAATAAAGCTTGATGCCTTATGACTGAAAGAAATACAGGTTTTCTTTCCCAGGGCACACATTTTCACATAAATAGCTGGTTCTTGCTTCTTCACTTTTTGCTAAAGTT
This sequence comes from Rhinoptilus africanus, assembly GCA_013400135.1. Lineage (NCBI taxonomy): Eukaryota > Metazoa > Chordata > Aves > Charadriiformes > Glareolidae > Rhinoptilus > Rhinoptilus africanus. Next base: position 175,910 of record VXBO01003401.1, read on the forward strand.
ATCTCAGTATATTAAAAGACCATACAATGTCCAAGCTAGAAGAGAGATTATTCTTACAGATGCCAGCTGCCATGACATGAAGTGTCTCCCAGCAGACTGAAGTCAGAATAAGAGGAGTCCCACGCTGTTTATGAGAAAGGGAGATGGAAATAAGTTGGCCTTAGCATTGATCTGAGAAGGGCTAGGGGCCATGAGTCATAGATAAACCCAGAAAATCTCATAGATAAACACAGAAAATTTTGGTGAGATCACTGATTAGTTGTATCCAGCTGATCTGAATTAGCAAAAGAAAGAGCCTGCTGAACATGAAAGGTAGCTATGCTTGACCATGTAGATATCATGCTGAGTGCATTCCTAGAGGACAACAATTTGTTGTGAGGAAAAACAATGCTTCTGAGCAGGAAAACTCTTAGCAAGATAAAGTTACATCAAAGGACATTAAAACATAAATGAATAGATACATCTTACAGATAACAAGTTCAGGAACCCAGAAAGGGAACAACAGAAATAATACAGCGTTGACATCTGGGATTCAGACAGTATTTACTGACTGAAGGCAGCAAAAGAGAGTTTTGAGGTAGGCATTTTGATCTGCTTTTGCCAAGGAAGCTTCTCAGAAGTGAAGGACAACCTCAAAGAAGCAAAAATGCAGAGGTTCTGATTTACAAAGTTATTGGTTACTACCAACCTGCCTTACTAAGATGACGGTCTTCATGGCTTTCTGTGCATGTTTTGCCTACATGATATTCAAATATTCTTGTGTCTCATAACAGAGAGAGTCATAAGCCTATCAGCTCGGTGCCCAGCAACAAGACCTTCCCTGGCTAAACAATGTAATACCAGCTTGGGGTTATCGGAGTGTGTAGGTATAGCCAGGTGGCTTATCAGAGACCTTGAACTTGGTACATGGTTAGAAAGACTGCTTGATGTTTTTATCACAGATGTTTCTTTGCTTGGAGTGTTCTTCCTGACTTGCCCTAAACTCTTATCAGCAAATTATTGTACATACGGATTAAAGTCAAGCAACCCATTAATGGGAACCTGATTACCATGTATCTTTTCAAATACTTATAGAAAAAATACAATTTTAAGAAATGATAAATATATAAACAAATTTTATATTTGTTATTGGAATTTTATCAAGCGGGACTCCTTCCCAATACACTGTAGCGAACAGTGCAAACAAGGAAGTGACAGAGAAGCAGGGAACAGAGGTATCTGTTGGAGGTAGGGAAAATGTCTGTCTATTCATGATAAACTTAATCAGTGTTTTGAAAAGTCTGCAAAGAAATTAGAGGTCCTTTAAAGTGACCTGGAGACATTGTCCTTGGAGCTGCTTAAGGACAGTTACCTATATACAAGAATGGACTACCATAGTGCTGTCTTTACTGCAGAAGACACTCCTTTCATCATTCCTATGTCCTAGCATGCTATAAAGATATTTTTTTCTCTTCTTTTCCTTCTCTCATTTTCACTTCTTTTGTTTTGTCTTCATATTTTGCTCTTTGCATTTTTACCTATATACATACACATACTTTATGCAAAATTATCTGTGAATCTATAAGAAATAAAACCACAAAATACATTAGCTGTGTGTGATATATACAAATATATATCTGTTATACCAATCATATATCTCATAAAATGTTCCCACATTAATATATCACAGGTTATATCATATTGAACAGGTGAAAATTTTCTAATTAATCTTTTCTAATACAACATTTTGCAAGGTGGGATTCTGCATTTTGCAGAATCATCACTGCCTGAAACAGAGCAACAAAGACAAGGATGCAAATTAATATATTGGTGGGTCATGAGACATATTCATCATCTACACTGAATGAAAAATATAGCTAATATTCACAATATTCAGGAAATTCTGTAACATAGTTACCCTTTTATCATTTTTCTAATTAATCTGTGAAACTCGAAGATGCAGGATACGTATTAAAAAACATCTGACTAATATCGAAGGATGAGTTTAATCACTTTTGAAGAATGCTAAAATTGGAAGTTGATGCATACAGAATTTATGAGGACGTTGCACCTTCGTATTTAAGACATAAACTGATCAGCAGATAAGGTTAGAAAAGCAAATCTAAGTCCATTTGTGAGTACCTGCCAATTTGGCAGGTATCCTACTTCTGAAACATTAATTTCTGGCAATTCTTAGAAGGTATTTTCAAGAATGATTATGTCATTAGTCAGTTTAGTATGTAAACATTTATGATATAAATGTTTGGAATTTGTTTATATTTATTGAAAACCTCTACACTTTCTAAAATTCTTTGACAAAATAAAAACAAATGCTGAAGGAAATGTGATACTCTCTGAACCCAACATAGATCCAAACCCAGACATTCCCAAGGTTATCTTGTCTCTCTTCTCCTTGATGTGCTGTCAGAAAAGCCTCTCTGCAGACAGGTTTCCCCATTCATGGGCACGCTGTGCTAAGGGCAGAAATAATTGCGATGGGTGGCAGTAAAGATGTCTCAGTAGATGTTACATGTTTAGAGGAGTTTCATATGGACTTTTGCTCACAGGTACAGATCATGTTTGCTGACCATTCAACTGTGCTTTGTTATATCCCTAATACTGTAAGCCACAGAGGAGCTCTCCCTGTGCTTTTCCTTGTTAGGTTTTCAGGAGGCAAAATCCAGGCAGCTGGTTCCTGTCCTGTGATCACACTGTTGGCTGTGTTTTTTCTCTTGTGTATCTATATGCTGTGCCAGCCAAAATTTACCTACTACTGCTTTCACACAGACCTCATAATCACTTCAACAACATATGCCAAATTTTATTGCATACCTTTTTCATGAAGCAATTTCTCTCCTCTTTCATTCAGTTCATACCTACCTGCTTACCACTGAACTTACGATACCAGCTTGGTTAGTTCGGGGCGGGGGGGAAATGCAAAGTTCACTTGAAAATGTCAAATAAATGTTTTGAAGTTACTGAAAAGAGGCAAGCATGTAGATGTATTTTTGGTTGCATTTGGAGAACTTGAGTTTAAACACTAATCATTAGATCATCAGTAGTTCAAACAAGAGAAACAAAGATCCACTCTTTAATAGGCTCTCTAATTCAATTTAGTGGCTGCTTTTTACCAAATCTAAATTTAGGATTCCACCAGGTATGACTGAGTGTTGCTATTAATTGAGGGTATCTTTTTCTTACTTTACAGGAAATGCATTCTTCATGTTTTACAATTATATTAACTGCTAAGTCTTTGTCAGTGAACAAGCAATGACTATTAGCTATTTATAGAGTGATTCTGTTTTAAGGCAATATGATTCAACTGTGATTTCATCTGTCTGAATCACAGACTTTCAAAACCAAGATTTCACCATTTATATTTTAGAAAATATATATAATTTTTCTAGTATCTTTAATTTAAAATAGGTTTTCAGTCATTTCTCTGCATTTTTTATTCATTTGATACCTATAGTTATATGGGAAACTTTTTTTCACAGAATCACAGAATGGCTTGGGTTGGAAGGGACTTTTAAAGATCATCTAGTGCAACCTTCCTGCCATTCACTAGATCAGGTTGCTTGTTGGAAGTCCCTTCCAACCTGACCTTGAATGTTTCCTAAGGTGGTACATGTTTTGTTTGACATTAGTCATTTTAATATTTTCTTTGACATTAATCATCTTAATACTCATAACTTGCAATAAGGAAGAATTACTGAAAACTGAAGATGGTCCCAAATTAGAACTTCTGGATTCACCTTAAAATCTGTCTCGAAAATATTGAGGTATTCAGCTTTGAGGAGTCATAAAGTTCAACTCTGAGATCCAGACCACCTGGTAGTGAAGTTGCGTTGCTGAACTGTGAATAGAGACCAGACTGTAGGCAACTGCAGATTGGTTGTATGTTCAGGGTAGTTGCATAACAGATACTTCTCCAGAGCAGATATCTGTTCTCTGTTAGAAGGAAAGACTTCGCGGTATGCCTCATGGGACTGAAGGAAACACTGGGCAGGGAAGTCAGACCCATTGCTGGGACTGTCCAACATCCACAGACCAAAGTGCCTCTTGAGAGCACCCCAATAGGAAGTGCAGGGGCTAAGGGGATAGCCACATAGTTTGTAGGGAATGAGCAGTTGTAGTGAATGTGTGGGCTGCTCAGCTCTTTAAAGCTATATGCATGCTTGAGAGTCATGTGGGGTAAGAAATGAAGTTCCCATAAAGGATTCTTTCCAGAAGAATTGTTTTAGGCTCAAAATCTGCCTGTGGAGTTAAGAAAAGACCATCACCAATAGCTCCATGCATGAGAAGGTAGCCCTTCTGTCCAAAACCCTTAGCTAGAACTGCTTTGTGATGTTCTCAGTGCAACTGGCAAGAAGGAGCCCATATCTGTCCTCTTGTCATGAGGGTCCTCAATTGGTTGCACCAAGGAAGGTGTAAACAGATGCAGGCTTTGTTCATTGGTTTAGGGACCTCCTGTTTTGGAGGGCAGAATGCCTTTTGCCTTACATGCCCAGCAGGAAGAACAGCCTGAGGTGCTCAGCCTTGTGTCTCATTTGAGCAATGAAACACGTGTCTCTGTGCTACTGATAGGAGCATAATTGCTTACATGAAAGGGGATCACCAAGATATGAGACACCGTGTACTGAGGCTGCGGTGAGGTTAGAAGTGTTGACATACCAGTAAAAGCTCCATGTAAAAATGTTTAGTTAGTATAAAAGCCATCGATGAAAATTCTAAGGAAGGACTAGGTGTCATGCTGGTTAATCCTCCTCTCTAGAGACTGACCCCTGTAAGGCTGTAAGTAAAATAAGTTAAATGAACTCTGCATAATTCCTCATAGTTATGTGTCATGAAACCACCTCATGATTCAGCACTTGTGTCAGCCCATTTGGGGGAGGCCCTGCTGCAAGAGCAGAGGGCTGTGGCAGACCAGGACCAAGCCATAACCCATTGGTGACTGTATGAGAGAGGACATTTGTACCGCACCTGCCTACACTGTGTCTTTTTTTCCCCACTAATGTTTTTGTCTCGATTCTGGATTTGAGGACGCAGTCATTTGCCATGCTCCAACTTTGAGGGAGAATTTTTCCATTTTTGACAAGGCCCTTAGAATCACATTGCAGAGGAAAGGGTGTATTATCATTATCAATATCAATAGTAATAAAAGTTTATTAAAGGTCATTAAAATGAAAGGGGATGGCTATAGATCCCATCACTCTGAATTGACTCCCTCCTCTTGTGTTAATTAGAAAACTCAGATAATGGTTCTATGGGGGAGTGGAGGGAAATTTAATTACGAAAGTTTAATGGGCCACTATCTACTTCCTGCCAGATTAAAAACTGATGATTTACACTATTTTAGATACTACTGGGGGCTTGCTAGCAAAATATGTTGCAGAACAAAGAGTAATGCAAGACTTCACACAGAATATTTTGCTCATTTTTAAAACAAAGATATAATCAGACAGACCTGAAAACCAAACAGCTGTGATAGAGCTGATACCATCAAAACACAGAAGGAACTACAAGCAGTGTTTGTTAGTTTCTTCAGTTTATTATTTATTATAACCAAATGAAGAACACATTTGCATAAGCAGAAAAGGCTCTCCCCTCAAAATGCAAAAAAAAAAAAAAAAAAAAAAAAAAAAAAAAAAAGTAAAACAAAAGGAAAGATAATACCAATCTAGATTAGCTTTAAGGTCATTTATCAGTTATTGAAGAAAGCTGGAAAAGTCATTCTGTTAATTTTCTGAAGTTCTTCTCTTCAGCCCATGGTCTTCATCCCATTATATTTCATGGTGGTTTTTAATAAACAGATATTTAGTGAATTATTATGTAATATTTTTATCTCTAAAATATGTCACACTTTGACAAACCCAAATGCTTATGGCATAAATGTGAAACAAATAAAATCAGTTTGGTTTAAGTCCTCATGTTCAGATGCTGTAGAGACTCAAATTATGGGGTGTTATAACTAGTCAGAACCTCAAAATTATTCACTTTTTGGAGAAGGTTGAAATCTGTCACCTGAAATTAGTGGCTATTTTTGAAACATTAGTCTTAATCAGCTCATTAGGAGTGATAATTCAGTGAAGTCTGCAAAGCAGCTCCAGGAATCTTTTTTCAAGTCCTCTGTTCTACCTACTGGTTCCATTTAATGCAGAGATTTATTGCTAAATTTCTGTTTCCGCTTAATGCAGTGGTTTATTATTAAATCTAACTCCTCTCCTTACCAAACTATTTTTAGTGGAAGCACTGTACCGTATTCAAGTACAATTGACATATAAATTTCCAGTTGCACTTTTTTTAGAATTAAATGACTAACTTAAAGGTTTCTTATACCAAAAAAGAAGTGCAGCAAAAAAAATTGTCATCTATAAAAAGTTATATTTTAAAAAAGAGGGTAAAGAAAAAGGGAGGAAAAGAAACAGAAGTAGCAATGCCCAAAAGCAAAGCAAAACAAAAAAAAGTCTAATGTGCTCTGTTTCCTTTTCTGGATAGGTTTTGGTGTTCAAAAGTTGAGAACTCAGCATTATAAAACCAGGGCTGGTTGTCAGTTCTAATTTAGGTAGATGTAGACAGTTTTATACAGCAGCTTTGTGGCCTGGAGCTGTCTGTCTTGCAGTCAGAGGCCCACTGTGTCAGCTGCACGTCCTTGAACACTTCAGGTAGAATGTAGCTCTGGGAATTGCCATCCTCCTGGACTTCAGGTGTGTAAACAAAGTCTCCTACCTTTACTAATTTATTACCAGATAATGAAACAACATAAAGAACAAAAAAAAAAAAAAAAGAAAAAAAAGGTGTTTTAACAACACTGTTCTTCATATTCTTCAAAGACCTTAAGCCACCTGGATGCACATAGGTTGGGAAATACTTATTTTTCTTGATCTTTTCCACAGAAATAGGGTTTGCCTACCTGCTCTACAGTTTGTGTCTCTCATCACATTCATCCATACTGCACAGAAAAATCTGTTTAGTCAATGGATATCAGTTAAAGGTAAATACATTTGAATCAACATAGAATCCAGCCTTTACTGAGCATAATAGCCTTCTGTGTTTTGAAAGTGCATCTAAATTTGCATATAATGTAAAAAAAAAAAAAGACAGGGCATTACAGATGTCTAGACTCCACTTGTCTAGACATCAAATATGTAATGCTGAATAGATATCAAAATCAAGTGGATGTCTTCAGAAATATAATTGGGAAGAACATGCATAGCAGCATTCATGTGCCTTTTCTTTTATTTGCTGTGAATGATTCACAGCTAAGCTCTCTAAAGCATTAGTCAGTTCACATCACTGTAACCATCAAACCTCAGGAAAAAAAACCCTTACTCTTTGAGAAGTTAGTTACTTTATTAAGACAGCTGTTACAGCTATAGGACTTAATTCCTTTGGCACTTTAGTTAAAGAAAGAGACAGACAGAGAAAGAAAAAATATTTAAGTGGATTTCAAGCATGTGTCCTTTTTTTTTTATTATTGTGATTCTTTATTTTATTAAGAGAGTACCATAATTAGCCTTAATGCACTAATAAGTTGTTGGTTTTTTATGAACATTTAATAAGGACCATTCATTCTCCCAGGGGATCCCAATCTGAAATCTTGCTGAAAGACTGGTGCTACAACAGAGGACAAAGAAAAAGGAAAAGAGGTGAATTAACTGGGAAAAATGCCAGTTACTGTCTTGATCACATGAGTGACCATATGCTAAATGACATGGTAAAATGAATGGATACACAGTGTGTTGATTTAGGTGCTTTCTTTTCCCTTTTCTCTCGTTTGAATGTATGTGATGTAATTTTTTCACAAGGTAGAGTGTCCACTGTTTTCTTCCTGTGTCCACTATCGTGAGAATAATTGTAATGTGATCCAGTCTTTGAGTGGCACTTATTTTACTAAAATGACAGCTTGAAAACCCTACTAAAGTGATACAGAGCTATGATTCTAAGACTTCATCACTCTAAAGTGTTACGGGTCAGAGCCTCAGCTGGAGCAAACTGGTGAAGCTATTTTAACATCAGTAAAACTCTTCAAACATACATAGGCTGGTCAGGGATCTCTCCCCTTTATGATTTGCCTACTAGCATAGTTTGGATTAGGCTGAAAAGAGAAGCCAAATATTTTCTTTTCTTGGTAATTCCTGAAAAGCCAGACATTTACTTGAGCATAAATGTGGGTCTGGTGAACTTTATGCTCTGAGTTGTGTCCAGTCTTGGGATATGGATCTGATCCTGCAAGATGGTGAAGAGGACTCATGTACTGCTCAGTGTGTCTGGTTCCTCCTGACAAGTCTGCACACAGATGTTACATGCACTTCCAGCTGGGAATTCAAGTGGAGAGTTCCCAGTAGAGAGCTTGGTAATCAAATACTAAAGTGTTAAGATGAAAATTTTGTGCTCTTTTTAGCAGAAGAAATCCAGAAATCTGGATCTAGTACCAAAGATGGAAAAAATATCAAACTATGGCTATATACCAGTTTCATTGGTATACTCATAAAAACGCTCATCTCAATATTTTCAGGAGTCTCCCTAGTCCCCAGTGCTTTGTCTACTTATGTGCTTTTTTTCACATAAATAATTATGCCAAATAGTTATCAAAATAAGATTCAGATGTTCGATTTTTCATCTGGTTCTATGACAGATGGCAAAATAAAGGATGAATGCACAGATAAATACAAATATAAGAAATGAATATGAATCTGCTCTGCAGTCCCGAAGAGAAAGTATTTAAAGACGATGACTCTTGCATAATTCCAGGTTATTTAAACTGAAAACTGTGCAGGAACAACCACTTTTTGTTATGTGTTTGTTAATTGCAGGCACCAGAGAATTGCCAGCAGGGACTTTAGTATTAATCATGAAAGCCAGGGCTTCTTACAAGTCAAACCGCAGAAATTATTTTTTTTACTGCATATTGATTTTGAACAAACAAGTTGCCAAGACAATTAAAGAAGTTAAACAAAAATTATATTGTTTCAGGCAATCATGCACGTATGCTGACCTCATTTGGGGAAATAAAGCATTTCACATTTTATTACCCAGAGTGTCAATGAAAAAATATTCAGTTGGTATCTCATTAATGCTTTCATTTTCCCAAACATTGTACAAAGTCACTGCAATACAATGCCAAGTCAATCTATCCATTTGATCTTATATAACCTTCAGGGACATTAATAAAATTCTGACTCAGATATGCCCTCTGTCAGTCTCTTCTTAGGCACACAGGTGCTTAAATGCCCTTTACATCCTACTGAATGGGACTTACATTTAAATTTAAGCACAAATGTCAATACTTTTCTGGACAGTAAGGCTTGCTGGAATGAAGGCCTCTGCATCAGAATAAACATAGCTGTTGATAAGAGTGTACACAGGGAATTTTGATTCAGGTTTACACAACCTGTGCTATCATGAGGTTAGAAAATCAAACTGCTAGAGCAATTTAGCATATTCTTATACTGCCAGCTGTGTTCTGCTGTTTGCACAATTTCCTTCTTTTTAAAGAGACTCAATATGTATTATAAAGTATTTCTAAAGATTTTCAAACATTTCATTCAAGAATTGAGTTTTGTCAGTGAAGGAAAAAGAAAAAGAGCTTTTACAATTATCTAGCAAAGGCATTTAGGACTCCCAGAGGAAGACTGGAAAAATCTATCAGCTCTTGTAAAAAGTGCATTATAGTGGAAGGAGCTTAGCATGAAACACATGCAATCAATGATGGGATACTTGAACTTTGCTTGTACAGTTATCTCCTTAGGGAAAGTATTCTGTAGGTGTTGAGCTGCTTTTTCCGAGATCAAGAAGCCATAGAAATAAATGAAAGTGATATTTTTTTTTTTTTTTTTAAGCCTTGATGGAGCATGGAGGATTGTGGCAGTCTGTTCCTGAATGCTGTGATTTAGAGTCACCAAGGCAGATGCAATGGCTCAGTCACTGGGCATACGAGTGCTATCAGTTTTAAGCAAGTAAAAGTCAAAGGGGGAACTGGGAAATTTTGAAGTGTGATGTTCCCTCTTTTGCAGGTAACCTGTTCTGTTTTGTCATGTTCCTTTATCTCATTTGCGCAATGGTGAAAGTACCACTGATAAAAGTTGACTTTAAAAAAGTTAATTCTCCAGATCACACTGCAGAGGTCCCATTGATCCTTCTCACTTCCACTAACTACCCATGTCCTGCTCCAGCTGCTTCTGTGACCTATCCAAGGATAGGGGCAGGAAACCAGGGTTGCCTTAGCTGAGCAGCTTGCCAATGGACTACTAAATTATGCTGCATCTTTATTACTTTTACTCTGTCCTGGTGAATTTTGTAGTCTTTGCTGTATATTGTCTCCACTTCCAGAAAAGTGGGGAAGGTTCCCCAACAGATTTGTGCTTAGAGAATTATCCTGGGAGTTAAGATACTGCTTTTCTTCTATTTGTATATGCTTTTTGGATTGTTGCCCAATGTTGCCCAAAATTCCATTAAAATAAATAAAAGATCGATCAGATTTTTCTTTTTTCCTTTTTTTTTNNTTTTTTAGCATTTGACAGAAGGAAGGTCAGACTTGCAGATTCCACAGTCTTCAAAATACCAACTATATATATAAACTCATTAAAATTACATTTCCACAAATTGGTCCGAGACAAATATATTCCATTTTGAACCTAACTGGACATAATGCACTATGTGTCTTATCTGGGTGAAATTCTTGGAGAGGTGAGAAGAACAAGCAGATTAGTGTCTTGGTTCAGAAGACATCTCAGGGAAGGCTGAGACTTCCAATACGGATGTGTGAGGTGAAGTCAGATCGGTCTTCAGCCTCTTCCTGAACCCAGAAGAAAAGTACATGGGACCTAATGGCTCTTAACTTACTAAAGCTCAGAAAATTCAAAGAGTTGAGAAGCTTATGAATACCTCTTTTGATCAAATTTTGATTTAATAATTTACTTTTTAAAAATCTTTCATTTACTGGGAGACCTCCTATCCCCTTTGAAATTCCTTTTTGAGACAGATCCAACTTTTAGCGTAAATCACAAATGCAGGGTAGGAGACAGATGGGACAAGAAATCATGGCTACATGCGGTACTAAAGTCTCCTGTAGCAAAAGGCTAGCTTCCCTGGCACTGGCAGAGCAGCTCCCCAGGCTGGTTTGCTCAGCCTCTCAGTCTTTCCTTCACCCCAACAAGGAGTTGCAGGAGTCCCCTGCTCATCCTGCCCTGCCTCCCTCAAGCTGCCCACGGGTGCAGGAGAGGGTGTTCCGGGCTTGGCTGTCCCAGAAGGGAAGGGGAGAGAGGAGCAGGGAAGGAAAGGAAGCAAATCAGGTGCTTGCTACCCCCACCTCTTCCTTTAGCCAGCAGCGCCATAGCAGGCTAGTGCTCAGCATGGATGGAGTGGCAGAGACTGGCAGCCTGTCCTGCTGTGCAAGCACTGAGTTTTATGACTGTGTACAACAGTAAATGGGGTTAAGAAGTTGCACAGTTTCAGTGCCCAGAGACACCACAGAGAAAACAGTGCCTGGAAGACTCACTCTGTTGTCACCACAAAATAACCTAAGTCTAAATCAATGGAGAAGTCTTAGTCCCCTTGTTAACTCTGAATTTTTGCACTACAGCTGTTTGCATAGAGGTGGGTGTGAGAACTAGTTAAGCATTCATGAAGAAAACTTCGGTGATGCAGTTCCTCAGACAAATTAAACAGTGCCTTGGAATAGGAGTCCTGCCTTTGATGAGCGATCTGAAACTTTCTTCTCTACCTTCTGGTCAATGGGAGTCTCTTCTGCTAGACAGTGCTGTTAACGCCTCTGTTGCAGAAACGCCATTGGAAACAGAGCCTGGGAGACAAGGGTTTACTCACCCATGAAGAGAAACAGCAAGTGTTTGAAGAAGAGAGAACTTTACAACTGGTGCTGAGGACGTGGATCAGATGTTGGATGATGACTTTGTTTCAATATTAAGATATTCTGTAATTGGTATATGTAACAAATGAACAGCTGCCTTCTTAATATCCTCTTTAGGATGTATTAGGGAATCTGTTTAAGACTGTGTTAGGATTGATTATTTTAGTATTAATAGGATGATTTAACATATTTTGTGATCTAATATGCTTCTCAGTACTGTGTCTAACTTGTTTATTTGATCCAGCCTGACAGCTGAGTTGCTCTCTTCAATAGGTTTGTAATTATGACTTTGGTGACATACAGTTTTCAATGTTATTTTTGTTTAAGCAGCTTAATAAAAGGAATAAAAACAGAGCTAGGCATTTTTTTTTAATAAGTAAAATGTGTCTCAGACCCCTGATGACCTGATTGTAATCAGCTAATCAGCCTAAAGGCTCCCCCCAGTAAACCTTTTTAGTCTCACAGGAAAAGTATGTGAGCTGGAAATTTACTTGAAACCACCACAATAAATATGTTTGTTCAGGGAAAATTAAAAGAGGTGAAGCAAGACACCTGACATGACTTCAGTTTTGAGGAAAAACCTGTTTGTCTCTAATACATTGGAGAAATTGCTCAAGAACATTTTGTCCTTGTGTGAGGATTGCCCTGTAATGCTGCTAATGTCCTTAGGTTCAGACCTTGGGTTATTGGTTGTGTATGTGCCGATCATGCAAGTTAAAACTGATTTTTTTGAAACAGAGTTTTTATCTTTGTGAGTTCATGACACTTGTTCCTTGAAGCCATATCTTCTCCTTCCCCTGCATTTTCTTTTCTTTCTCCTTTTGGTCTGACTTGCTTCCACTGTGGGCTGAACGTGCTTCCCAATGGCAGTGAAGCCTCCAGCTGGCACATTACCAACTTCTCATAAATTAGAACAGGAGAGATGTGTAAGGCATTGGAATTCTTTGAGGTTTAGGTTTATAGAGATTACAGTAAATTCAGTCAGATGGGGGAGGGTCATTATATAATGGTGGAATGCAGATAAGATTGTGCTGCTTTGATTTTTTTTCTTAAAATTGCCATGAGATAATCTCTTGAAGGCTGAAGAGAGTGCTCTGCGCTTAGATGTATCTGTGATTTCACATATGCAGGTCCCATAGGAAAGGGAATCCAGAGCTGGGTCAGAAAAAGGAAATTACACCTATAATTTGAGACCAGTTCTGCAATGCTTTCATACACCATACAAGGCATGGAGCCTTCACTGTTCACACTCTGCCAAATAATGGCCTCAAAGCCAGGTCAGGGGAAACCTGATGTGGTAAAAGCTTTCCCTAAACAAGGTCTGAAGAACAAGAGCGATTCATTTCAGGCAGAACAACATATTAATGCCACACCATAGAATCCTTTCCATGAGCAGGCTCAGAATCTGCCTGCCTGATTAAGAATTTGCTCCAGTTATTAAGAGAAAATTAAAGAAGAATACCATGAAGAATGTGAGATGAAATAAAACACTCTGTTCTGAAGAAAAACAGAAGACTAAAAAGGTTGTTCATTGTATTTCTTCTTAAGCCACCACTTAGTTTCACCAAGGGTCAGAACATCATTCCTCCTAATCACCTGATTAGGCCCCCAAATGTATGCCTGTTAAGTGGAAGTCTTTGCTAATACTGTCCTGATTAATTAAGAAGCAGTCTTTCCCATTCACTGTCATCAGTGACCTATCATTCAGTGTCACTATCTGTCACTGTCATTAAGTAGAGTATGCATATACTGTAATAGGTAAGATGATTTCAGAGACAACTATTGATCCTTTCCCAGTGGTCTATTGCTAGTTAATGAGCATTAGTTTCTTTAATGATGTTTAATGTTGGTGAGTTATTTTTAAGTGATACATGGCCTGACCCTGGAAAGTGCTGAACGCCCTTAACTCCTATTGACATCAGTGAGAGTTGAGGGCACTCATGAGATCAGCCCACAGGTTTTGTGTCTGAAATGGCAGCAAAAGCTTCTCTCTACATTCAGGCAGGGGTGAGCAATGCCTACAGCCAGACAATAGGGCAGGTTCTCATAGAAGGGATTTTAAAGTCTTGTTTTCCTTTCTGTCATTGAAATGGCTAGCTCTCGAGGACGGGCAGTTTCTACAGAGGACAGACACCACTATTCTGCCAGCTCTTGACTTCCTCCTTTTTTCTTCTCTACCTGTCACTGCCCTCTAGCTTTTTCCTTTGCCAATATGAAGGAAGAGGCATCTCTCAAATTCACCCCCCACATCCTACTTGCCTTCCCACATTTCCTTTACATCCAGATTAAGCAGACAGGCAGTCTGTCACCATTACCTGGTGACAACTCTTCTGAATCTCTTGAAGTTGGCTTTAATTTCTAAACTCTGCTAGAACTGCCTTGATTACCTCATCTGCCTCTTGGCAAAATCTCAAAGTCAAAGTTTCTTCTCCTCCTCTTTGACCTTATAATATTTTATTTTTTGTAAGTATAATACTGTTCTGTTTAGTATATTGTTCTACCCGTGCCTTCCCCACTGCCTCGTCTGTTTGCACTGCTATTCATTACTTTATCAACCCTTTGGTGTGCGTTCCCCCTCCCTTTCCCAACCCTCCATCCACAGCGCTCTGTCCTATAACCCCTTCTTCAAACAAGCACCATTTTAAAAAATGTAGGACAAAAAATATTTGCTCTCTCACTCTTTGCATGTACAATTTGCTCCCATATTATTTGGCTAATATGTGCAAGCCTCGTGGCATGTAAGATTCAGTCCTAGGTGATTTTCCATTTTTCTCTTACATAAAAGAGATTATATCCTTAAATGCTTCCATGTGAGAACAGTACAGGGCTGGGAAAAGGAATGAATTTGTCTAGAGAGAATAGAATTGGTTTCCCAGAGGCACAGGCAACACTGATTTCTGTCAGTGGGAAATACTGTAATGTTCTCAATGGAGGCATAAGAGTTACTTTTGGTCCTTTTTAAAAAATGTATTTACTTATTTTTTCAAGTATTGTGCAAAGGAAGTCATGATAACTGTACCACCTCACTTTACAAAAAATGTACTAAAGAAATAGTCCCAATCCAAACAACTGATAACTTTCACATAGATTCTAAGATAAAGTAAGTGTGCTATGTCGTGTGTGCCCGACAGTCGAATTTGTCAGTTTGGTGTGTAATTCACATATAGTAGAATGAAGAGAAAATACAGCCTCAGCAGGCCTGTCTTGAAGAATAAGTTTCAGAGACTGTTCATGTTAGAATTAATCTCTGGAGAGGGAGATCAATGTGCAGATGATGCAATTGTAATAAGAAGATAAGTTGTACATATCTTTGTCCTGCGCTAGCATAATTTATTGCATGGACGGACATTGTACACTGGGAGGGGGTGGAGAAATGCAATGCTGCATGGTGTGAGTAAATTTAGAGACACTTATTCTTCACCTGTATACAACAGTCTGGTTTTTGTCCCTTTATCTGACCAAATGACCAATTCGTGGTTTTTCATTTAACAAACGAATAAATGTGAAAGTTGAACTGAAGCAAAACATGAAAAAAAGGAGAACTGATTGCTTTGTTTTATCTACTTGCAAACTCTTCTTTTATGGTCAGCAGACATACCCATGGTGCTCCCGTTGGCCCCACAACATCCCGTTACAGCCTGGCGTGCTGTGCCGGAGCAGGTGCCCTGGTGTGCTCCCAGCAGCCCCCCAGCCCGAGTCTCTCTCTGTTGTCTGAGCGCTCGCTCATCACTGGGAAGGGCTCTCTTCCCAACAGTTGTTCTCACTAGTTATGACAGCCCTCTGGATGAAAACATACCTGCAGGATGGATAAATAACCTTGCTGACTCTGAGGAGGACCACAATAGCTGGACAGTGTTGCCTGAGTGCTTTCTTTACCTCTGGGTGCCACTAAGAGGAGGGTTTATACTAGAGAAAGGGTTAACTGGGATTCCTTATAATGTGTTCCTATTTCCTTTCCCTCCCTTCAGCTCCTTCACAAAATGTTAATCTAATTGTGATAGTATCACTTTGATGACAATATGACAAGACAGACAAATTTGATTTTATTCTCCACAGAGCAAAGCATATGCTGCTTGGGAGACTTTGACAGAGAGAAGGACATAAAACAAATGGAGTTCATGAATATACAATTTTTATTGTACACAGTAGTGACATCCAAACTTCAGAGAATAGGTGGGTGAGACTTACGCTTTACTATTGAGATTAATGGGTACGTAAAAAAGTGCCAACAGAGAGTACTACGGTTTATGTTAAAAATGTCGACGTGGATAAGAATAATTTTCTTCTCAAGATGAATGATGCATTTAATGGCTGTGAGACATTCATGCCCAGTAGCAGTTCCTCAAAAGTAATTTTTTGTTGTTATTGTAAATTATATAATCTTAACTGCAATTATAGCCCTGTTTAGGTAAAGGTCAAGTTAGTACAGTGGATGGTTATAAACTAAGAGAGAAATTGGTAAATTTATTCCCTTGATGAAAGCTTATGAATGATTTTAAGCAAGATAATTTTTTTGTAACTCTATTTCTACTTTAATATAATATACCAAGTAAAGACAGCACACATTAACAAAGGGTAAATTAGATTTGTCTAAGTAAACATGTATCTGCAATAGGAGTAGTGTTGCTGTAGTAAGGACAGTCTGAAGGTTAAGCGCTCCATGTAAATGGTATAGATTCATTTTCGTGGAAAGCAAAAGGAGGGACAACCTCTGAAAAATTGCCTTTGATGGAATGCAATCTGTGCTCTCCTGAGCAGCACATGAATACTCTGCAACACTTGAAACTGTTACCCACCTCTCAGTTGTAAGAAATTGGTTAGAGTCCTTTTGGTTTCAAGAGCCTGCCCTTAAACAATGCAATCTTCCTTTCAGCCCTTTCAGAGTGATCAGATTTGTTTTATTAATATAGAGGTCATAAAGAAAAAACCAAAACAATACAAAACAAAGAGGGAGAAGGTGCTGTGTATGCTAATGAAGGAAGTTTGCTAACCCAAGGCTTGATAGGAGTTTTAGTGCTCATTTTTCATATTTTAAAGTAAAACCTTTATGAAAGCAGTTAAATACTCTGGAAGCTGTTTAAAATGAGAGAGAAGCTTTCTCAAGTCAGTGGCATGGTTTAGTCTGAAAAGCCTGCATTAAGTTATTTCACTTTTTCACAGTGTTTATGTGAAGTAAAAGCATCATTACACATAGTTGCCAGTTTTCCTCTGAGAACTTTTACTTATGTGAGCTGCCACTGATCAATTTATCAAGCTGCTTGAAGTATGTCTCGGGGTCTTCTTCACTCCATCAGACATCGGAGATGTTATCTCTTCCCATTTGTTTCTCTTCTAGAGATGTACATATGAAAATCAGTAGGGAAAAATCCACTTTCTATTCCTGCTAGATGCCAGAGACCTACAACTAATTTACATACAAATATATGTAATACATATTCCAATAACAAAATAAACACAGTGCTACATGTTGAGTTTTTCCTTCTCTGACAGATGAAGAGCAATGGCTTGTTACTTGAGTTTGCCACTAATTAAAATGCACATTGGATCAGCTCTGGCCTGTCACCTACCATTATTGGGAAAAGTTGGCTGTGGGCCACATTTTAGATGAGTGAGATTTTTTTACTTGGCCGTAGTGCTTCTCATCTCTGCTCTGTAAACTCTGCCTGGTAATTTAGATGCTGGGCAGTCATTGCATCTGGTTTCTTGGGAGTTGCCTCACTTAAAGTTCTTGGGGATACCTAGCCATTTTTGTTACGTGCATTTTAATTGTGGAAAGGGGAAAAGTCTTTTTAATCTGTCCTGTGGTATTATTTGAGCTGGTTTGAATCCAGCACAGCATCTTTGGGTTATGATTAACTTAGATATACATTGATTTTCAGAACTTCTGTTAAAGTTCTGTGCCACTCCACACACCTTGAGACTCTTCCTGTCTTAACAGTCAAAGTAAAACAGCAACATGAAGAGAGATGTGAACTCGCCAGCAACAACAGTGAGTTATTACTCATTTTAAATCTGAACTTGTCCAGAAGAGCATAATCCTGCTGAATAACAACTATGAGGATTTACTAATATCTGGACATGGATATCAGCTATTGCTCAAAGATGAAATCCAACAGGAAAAAAAAAATCAGAACAAGACTCATTTAAAACCTCGCTTTCTTGAATTACCTGCTACAAGGCAGTTCAAAACAGCAAGACCAGAGCCTCATTTTTGAGAAACAGTACCAATATGTAACAAAATGAAGTTTAAAATGTATTGACTCAGAACTCAAATGAAAATTCAACTTAGTAGATTATTTATATAAAATTTTCTGAAGTGTTTAGTTTTTTGTCCTCTTTTATGAATGAGGATTCACTTACAACATGCTGAGCTGCTGAGGAACCCCAGTGCTTGCTAATGTCACCTCTTTGACACTTGTTTTGTGCGGAGCTAAACAGCAATAAGGTGGAAGGCGGTAGAAAATAAGGTCCATCGTCATTGCTCATTATTTGTAATTTGTGGAGTGTGACAGTGTGTTCAGCAGTATGCACAGCAGGAAGAGACAGTCTTTGCCTCCAACAGCTTGCAGTCTAACATACAGACACAGATAAGTCTGAATGTAAAACAGTGAAAAATTTAGGATTGCATTTCTTAATATATTTTTTTTTTTTTAATCTCCTTGTTTTCAAATTTAGGAAGGGTGTAACTGTTGGAAGGATACAGACGTGTAAAGACCTGATATCAGTTGGTGTCTGTTTAGGAAAGACTAGAATGCTTAGGAGTTGCTAGCAGGAACCCAGAGATTGAAGAAAAACATATATAAAATCAAAGACAAACGTGGAGGTAGACCTGAAAACACACAGGTGGGCTCATAGGAAGCTAACGCTTTCAGTGGGATGAACTAAGCAAAAAGGTCCAGTAGAGACTAGATCCAGTATGTAGAACTGTGTTGAGTGAGGCAGCATTTTGAAACTAAGGCATAGTCCGAAGTTAATATGAAATGAGAACAGAGGAATAACAAGTTTTGAATAGAAAGGTATGTGAGTTGGGTAGCTTTTAAGCACTCCATGAAGCCCAAGCAAGGCCCTTAATATATATAATGCTTTATTTTATATGGTGCTGTTTTTCCTCAGTTTAGATGCTAGAGGATGTATCATTGTAATCATTAAAAACAAAAACAACCAAACCCCAAAAACTAGCATTAATGTGTATTTCTTTTTCAATAGAGTCAGTTATGAATATAATCTTGCTGAAAATTACACAACTAATGAAAATAAAATCCAGCAACTTAAAGATTGGACTCATAGCTTTGTTGATTCTTGTGAACTTTGTCACATAACAGCACATGCATAGGCACAACAAGAGGTGAAAATCAGCTGGAAGTTGATAGTATGAACAACCTATGTTCAGTCTAGAAAATAAAAACCACCATAAATATGGGGGCAGTGTGTGACAGTTCACTGCCTTGAGCTGGATCGGCCTGGGGATAGGGCTAATTTGCATTCTTAACACATAACATTGGGTTTTACTGTACTTCAGTGTTAATAAAAATGGCTAATTAACTGAAACACCCCCAATATTGATGGTATACTGTAAATGTCACCTCTGAAATACATAGCACGTTCTTAAAGCAACCCATTCCTGAAAGTGCCAGCAGTGCCTGGAGCAGATTGCCTTTTGCGCAGATTTGTTCCCGGGGAGCACACTATTGTGTTCAGCTCTGAAGCTGCAGTTCTGCTGCTCTTCCTCCACCGGTCACAGTAAAATTTCCATGGGAAAATTTGCAGAAGGCCTGCATAACTCATTGTTTCACTTGCATAGTAATTAACAACTCAAACAGTGGCAAGGCAGCCACCTATTCCTCTTGGCTGAATGTTAAGCTTGACCTACCTTCCCCTCTCCCCTCAGTTCACAACTCCTCTCATCTTCCAAAATTATGCAAGAAATGATTTTTCATGCTATTTGCATGTTTTAGGGCATCCATCATTATCATGTGCACTGACAGCTTTATACTTCAGCTTTGACAGGGTTTGAAAAATGCTAGTCCTATTAATCAACATATTGTAGGTTTCAAAAATAAAATCTTCTGCAGCTGATATTTTCTTTTGCTTTTTCTTTTATTCTCCTCTCTTTGGCAACAATCTATGGCTTGCTTTTGCTTTTCATTTAATTGCACAATGTCTGTAGATTTTATAACACTGCATTAGAATGAAATACTTCTGAGCCACTTCAGATTATTTGATTGAATTACTTTGCCATAAATCTTATCTATTTTCATCACAGCTACTGACCTCAAAGTTATTTCAGTAACTCTCCTACTTCCATTGTGCTCAGCTTCACCTACCTACATTATTTATGCACATTAATACACTTTCACCTCTTAGTCTGAGGTATTAAAACAGGATTTCCCTAAATTTCGCAAATACTTGATTCTAGTTAATAATTCTAAGTGGAAGTAATATTAAACTCAATAAATCCATACCTAGTATGTAACTATTTCCTAAAGCTGTTTTTTCTTGCATTATTTTGGACTGTTTCTAAAGTTCTTTGTTAAACGTATGTTTGCCAGAGAAGATACTAGCCATTGAAACTTTGAAGAAGCTGAAGATTTTTTTCAGTGTTTATGTCAATTTTTCTCTCTTGTCTCCTCATCAGATAACAAGATAAAAGACTGTTTTGATACCTAACACAATGGTTTGCTGGCAATATACTGAAAGTATATCTTCTTATTTTACTTTTAAAATGTTCCACTAGGCAAACTTCTTGACACGTAATGTCTCAACTGCAGGAAAAAAACATTAATAAGCCAAAAGGGGAACTGAGGTATAAAGGAACTGGGAAAAAAAAAAAAATCAATCCTCATGCTGCAGTTTTAGTGTTAGAAGTTGGTTCAGTATTAGAACCACCCTGTGTGAAAACTAGGGGAAAATTGGCAGAAATGTTGTTTATGGAAATAGTAAAAAGAATTAGTCATACAGTAAGAATAAATTGGAAAAACTTCTCCATGGAGTTTTGATTGAGAACTATGGCAATATTCTTGTTTATGTCTGAGAATCTTCCTGAGTCAAGATTTCTAATTGCTACAAGCTGTTGCATTTGCCAAAGGAGATATAAACTGGAAAATAAAATATGCTGAAAAGCAAACCTACTAGTATTTCATGACTGATATTTTTTCTTTATTGCCACATTTGAAGCTACAGACAGTCTTTATTGAAATTGACCAGAGTTTTGTAACTGATTTGACTGAGGCCAGGACTTCACCCACTGCGATTGTTCAGCACACTGAATGGCTGCACAGAATTAGCTCTTCCAGAGCTAAACACAGACAAGGAAGATATAGATGACTTTGAGATTAAATTGTGGGATAAAGAACCCATCCTCTCCAGTTACACAGCTTTCAGGTTACAACCCAGCCTCAACTGCTTTTTTTGCTGCAGAGTTTTCTAGGTGACGATTTTAATTAGGGATTTAGTATGGAGTTATAAAAACATTATGTTGGCAGGTGAGATTAGCCTTGTTTGCCGTTGTCATTGTCGAAATATGCAAAGGACTAAATCCAGAAGATTCTTTTCAAGATTTCAAGCTAAGAAACCCATGAAGTTTATGGCAGGAATAAGCAATGACACAGTCACCATCCTGGGACATGGTAGGGGCTGTGGAGCTAAAGCCTCCGGACAAGAAAATCCTCTTCACCCTGAAGTACCCTTGGGCTGTCATGATTTCTGGTATTTCTGAGTTTGCCATGGAATAGGGTCAAGGACCAAGTGAAACCACAATATTAGAGCATGTTTATTGTTCTGCAGTAGATTTTATAATCAGGTGACAGAAAAGGTGAGGAAGATGCAAGAAGAGCAGAGCAATTAGTCTTCTGCCTGCAGTTGATACGAGTTTCACAGCAGTACTGAACAATTGATTCAGTGTAATGCTGAATTTAATTCAAATGGGAGAATAAGCCAACTTTTAATCGAGATTTTCCATAATGGATTATTTTCCTAATTGAATGAGTTCAGGAGACAAACAAATACAGCCTGTTTCTTAATGACGTTCTTCAAATATTAGTAAGCTTTCAATCTCAAATCACAGTGAAAGGCTCCGGAATAAAACTCTACAGAACACAGCTGAAGTTTCCATTCATCTTCTTAATCTGGAGTATGCAGGGGAGAACAATACCAAATTAATTCTTATTTCAACACAATTATGTCTACTAAAATGTACACTAAGGAGACCAATCCTAAAGGTCAGTTTGTAGATCTAAATATGCAGCTAGTTACTTTATTTTTAATACAAAAGATAGAGTGATTAGGAGGAATAATTTACTGAAATGTAAAAATGACTGTCAGTAAAATCGGAAAAAACTTAAAATCTGGAGATTTAAAATCATAGGAATTAACAGTGACTGCGTTAAGATAAATGAGTACTTTTTAGAAAATACAGAAAAATATTTTATTTTTACAAAATTGAAAATATGACAGAGTAGTATAAGTAGCATAGTTATATTGGATTGACATAGTATGTTTAAGAGAAAAAGATGTATTGTCAGTGGAGGTGATGAAATAGTCACTTAATGGAGTTCCCCCAAGGAATGATAAATTTTACAAGAGAGTAGAAAAAGCTGAACTAAAGACTATGAATTCTTGCTCTCTACTGATAAAGCAAAGAAAGGTTCTGTGAGGAAAAAGGTTTTATTTAGCAGTCTCTATGTTGATTTTTTTCAAATGTGTCTTTTACTCTAAGGGATGATAAATTGCATTAAAAATATCTGTTTGGAAATTTCTCACAAACGTGCTACTGGTTTGGGGAGTGACTTGGTGTCATCTAGCATGTTTGTTTAGGAGACTTGTCCAACAAAAGTAGGGAAATATTTTTTGCTCTGCCAAGGGAAGTGAAAGTAGTGCAAAATATTCCTGCAAAATATGCCTTGAGATCTTTAATTATCACCACCAAATGTGAACTATCAGACTAAAGCTGATGCAAGCCAGCAGTTCCAAGAACACATCAAGCTTGTTGGTTTAGCTTGGCAGTGAGAAGGTTGTTCCTTACTCAGCTTAATGTCATATCTACATTTTCTTTGAAGATGTCTTATTTCATATGTACAATTCCTGACCTAAATGTTTTGAATCTATGGAATGAGATTTTTTGCAGCTCTGTGTGGAGAAAATTCTGTAAAATATTAAAGACAGTGCTACTAGTATCTGATACTTTCTCCTTATTAAAAGCATCATTCTGTCTTCTTGATTTTTTATTTTAAAGCCTGCAGCAGCTAATGGCATACAGTATAAAATGCATTTCTCCTTTATCAGAAATTAAATCCTATTTCTGAGTTCCTGTGGAGGTGCTTGCCTTTGCTATGTAAGTAACACTAAAGAACGCCTGCCATACTCATGCTATTTAATGTTAGTAAATATTAATATTTGATCAGCATTCTCTTTTCCATCTCCCCTTTCTCACAACAGTTATGTCTGAAGCAGAGTTATGAACAAATCAAGAATGCCATGCATTTTTGAGGATTTTTCTGATTGCTTCTTCCCATACTCCAAGAACCTGTTGTTCAGCTGGATACCTATCAGTAACACTTTACTATCACTAATTATAGCACTGATAAGTAACTAAAGATGTAGAGACTGATTAGGGATAAAATCTATATTTTAATCGCTAAATACTGTAAAATTGATATAGAAAGGGTACATTTATATTTTAGCTGGTGGATAAAGCTAATTCTCATCTATGTAAATAAGCCAGTTCTCATCTAAGTAAATAAGCCTTTCTTCCAGAATACATCAGAAGTAATTGTCTTTTGATGGTAATCATGAACATACTTGATGGTATGAATCAAATTCTGCCCTTAAATACACACAGATTTTGCTGCTTTAAATAGAAGCGTGACTATATTCAGAAAAAAACATTTTAGTCTAGAACTTGAAACTGCTGTCACTTCAAAAAAAGATAAATAACCAATAATCAAAACTTGGCTTAAGGACTTTAAAGAAAATTTGACTCAGTAATAAGGTTTTGTTTGAAGAGCCACTAATAAATGAAGTCAAGATAAAACTTTTTTACATTATTGTAAAGGGATAATTCAGAACTGATATAATCCCAAGCACTGCAATGTGTATACTGTGCATGTTATTTACCAGCAGGTGGAAACTGCTACCAAGCACTGCAGTAAATGCCATTATATTTGAACTGAAAGGACAATTGCTGTCTGAACTCTGAAGTTAAGATGAAACTGTCTATGAGTATTAAAAAATTGTATTTCCTTAAAATATATTAAAAGAACTACAAATCATAGTTCCAGACAGAGTTCTGCTCTGGAGTCTATAACCAGATTCACTCATAGTTTAGTGGATAAACTGAGGACAAACGTGCAAGGATCAAAAAAAAAAAAAAAAAAGTTAAAAAATACCGAACAACTATTGCATTGTTTGGGGCAAAAAAATTACCAGATGCGTCTAGTCCTTTACTGCAAAATGTCTGTAGTTTAACATTCTACCTGTGGCATTATCTATAAAAAGGATACTTTTAAACCCCTAAGTAAGTAGGATAATAGTATCCTAAATCTAATAAAATGTGACATCAGATATCAGAAAATATGATTTTCTGCCAACCAGGCTGGTAAGCTACTTTATGTGACACTTTTCAAAAAGAGAACATTCTTCCTGTGTCTCTTAACATTGTGTCTGAGAGGGTAAACTGCCAGTTAGGGGACATGTGTGATGATGAAGAGAACCTCTGTGCAGCTGACATGTTGTCCACTCATGTATGGCTGTATGTCACCTCATTTTTGCTGTTGTAGGACCTGGGGCAAGTATTTGATGCAATACTGGCTTTTTTCCTTCTCACTTAATATTTATTTTGTCTTACTGTTTCCAAAGCTTTGTAAAACTGCTTTGATAGGAAGAGGGTTTTTTGGGTTTTTTTGTTTTGTTATTTTTGTTTGTTTTGTTTGCCTAGTACATTTCTAAGAGTCTAAGAGACTCAAGGTGCTTCAAACTCATAGGAGATCAGAAATGTTAGCATCTAGTGATGCTTAGTACCTCACAGGGTTTGTAAGTGAATCTGGTTCATTTTACTCCAATGTACAAGACAGAAAACTAATGGAAAGGTGTTGGGCTGACTGAGAGTCAAAAGCAGCACGAACTGTGTGCAAGGGAGGTGTGCTTTCCAGAGCGCACACATTTTCCATCAGCATGCACAGTTCGCCTTGCACAAAGGAAATTTCAGAGGATTATAAGTAGACTGTGGAGTCCCCTTTCCCATTCATCTCCCTCTCACATCCACCCATGCTGGGGTACTTGGAGGAGAGGAAGTAGTTACGTTATTTTTCAGTCAGCCCGTACCAACCTCCTTTACTCATGGTGCTTGCGAGCTGGTACCTTCCTTCATATGTCCCAGTGCGTGAGGGGCAGCACTTGGCCACAACTGAGAGGACGAACCTGGGTGTGGAATAAGCCAAACAGTTAACTCGCTGGTGACAGGATACACTTGATTTCTTTTCTGCATCCAGTCATGTCTACCCAAAGAGCAGGAACAAAATCTGTCTATGCCATGTCTTTATGTGCATACATTTATCATCATAAAATTTCAATATAAATTTATCTGAGATTACTTGCTAATCTGGAGCTTCATGTTCATAAGTCATTCTGAAACCTGATGAGCAGAGCTGCATGTGTAATCATCATCTATGGGATACTAATTATTTTTTATTTTTCCTGTTAAATTAATAGCAGAAGAAGTAATTGCACCAGGGTTCTTTTGGTAGCTTTGGTTTACCCTACCATAATTATGCCAGAGTAAGGTACAGAAAAGTAACCCTCATGCAACAGTTGAAGCTTTCTAATGTCTGCTTTGATTATACCATAAAAACACGCTTTCCTTAAAACAGAGCTGAGCTAGGAAGGGAGGGAGGCAGGAAGGGAGGCTAGTGAGTTGTGTATGCCTGAATGAACTCTGAAATGACCGAAGTCACAGAATCTTTGCAGAAAGAATATATATGTTTTGAACTATGTACATAACAGAAGACAAAAAAAAAATATATTGTATAAAAGCTCTATATACAGTATTATCAGATCTGCAAATAGTGGCAACAATAGTCAAGGTAGCTCTTTTTAAGAAGCTCTTGACAGTTGCTGTCAAGTTAGTACTTGTACAGTCAGGATAGGATCATTGCATGGAAAGAAATGCAGAGATTCATGTGAAATTACTGTTCATATTCACTCATGACTATTTCAGCTGCACTCAGCCCATTAGGCCACCACTCTTAAAAGTCCTAGATATTTACATCGCTTTGGACATGTTCAAATGTGTGTGTTATGTGTGTGTGCTAAAGCTTTCTCTTTTTTACCGTATGAAATTGAGAAATGAGGTATTCCCTTCAGTGCAGTATTTGTCTGAAGACGTACTTCAGTACGTAGGTGAAGAAGTACTTGTAGCTGAAGACTTGGAGTATAGTCTGGTTTCATCAAGATAAGGGTGGGAAAATAGTGCCTGCATCTTATTTTAAAACTTTATAATGTATTTGCAGGATAACTTATTCGTCAAATATATTGTATTTGTAAAGAAAAACTGATATTATTATGAGGTATCAAGATTTTATTGTCTGTCATCATAAATGACTCCATCTCTATTCTAGTCATATGGAATATTCTGCAAGTACTTGCAGTGAATTTTGAAACCTTAACTCACCTTATTACAAGAAGGCTTCTGTAATTGTAAGCCTACTGAAAAATTCCTGTAATAATCAATGCTTCTCTCTCCATAAAGACTGCTTTTTATACTTTACATGCCTTAATATTTACTTTCCATTCATGTATTTGACAGACTTCGTTATCAAACTGAATTGCATGGCATTATACAAAAATAACGCAGTTTTTGTCAAGGGCTGGAAACAGTCTACTTCTCTTTCATGACAGTTTGTAGAAAGAAGTGTAGCATAAATGCAGGCTGTGAGCCCATGCTATATGGGGCAGAAGGAAAGGCAGTGGTGGCTCTGCCCAGGAACTACATGAATTTAGAGCTTGTGTTTCCCCCTGCACCAGCGCCAATGCAACAGAAGGAGCCTCTCATTGCTGTTCTATGCTCAGAAGCCGGAGCAAAAGAATTTTTTTCAAAGAATAATTGTCCCATCACAAAACACTTCTGCAACACCAAAGGGGCACAAGGGGGCCACAGAGATGACAGCGCCCAGTTGACATACTCTGAAGTTGTTATTTGTTAACAGTAGTGAAGCCACAGGCATGATCTGTGTGGAAGGCTGGGTGGACGTACTTGAAGGTCCCAACAATATCATACTTGGAGAAATAAAGTGCTTACATGTTGGTTTGTTGTTTTTTTTCGTTGAATGCTTTTTCAGATGCAGTAGTTTCATTTAGCCCAAAACCATGCAGGATTTCCTAATCTCCATTTTTCCCATGTCTGTGTCAGTTAAGTAGCATTATACCAAACTTGATGGGAGCAGCAGTTTCTGCAGCAAGGAAAATGGCCATAGCGCCACATCAGCCCTGCGGTCAGCCAGCGATAGCCTCAGTGGCAGTACAGATGTGACAAAGAAAGGCTGTGCTTTGACTTCACAAGCTTCAGTTGTTTCCTGCCATCTCTATTAGAAATTAGCATTTTTCGTTTTATGACCATTTTAATTATAGTTTCCTTATTTCAGTTCTACTAAATATGAATGAAGCAGGTGAAGTGCAGCCCAGTCAGAGCATTATACTGTTTAGTGCTGGTTACTATCTTTAGCAGAGAAGCTGGAATTCATTCTCATCTCATTTGCTGAGCGCTCTATCATTAAAGTGTCATTGAGAACTGACACCACTTAATTTTAGCAGCTTTCAATTCTCGTTTGCAGCAAGAATAGCTTTAAATGGAGAGGAGTGCAAATTACAGAGAGAGGGATATTTTTACACCACACTCAGCATTTTATCAAACAAAGCAGCCTCACGGGGAATAGGGGACAATACATTATAAAACCAAACTCTCCTCTGATGCTGGTAAATGGGTATTTAATCTTCCTATTGCAGGCATCCACTCTGATGAGCCTGTAATGAATATACTGGCTGGGACATTATCTGAGCTGTTGTGTTTTCCTATTCCCCGAAATATCCTTTAGTTTTTATTTCAGGTGTGGCCAAAGAATAAGCTGGGGAGTTCAGCTGCTCTCTGCAGACCACTGAGGAATCTGTACCTTGTTGCAGACAAAGCAGTCAGGGATGTATTTTCCCTTCTCCTATTCATTGCATAATTGCTTTTTCTCCCAGTGCAGTTTGGACACTTAGGGGGTTAAGAAAATCATGTACTTGGGATCTGTGGCAAATTTAACCCATTCAGCTTGGCTTCCCTGCCTAGTTAGATGTAAAATATCCTCTTGGACTGCATCTTGAGATATTGCCTTTCTGTTGGAAATATGGTACTGAATAGATGCTATGTTTACTTCTGTTATCTGTTGCCTTTCCTCAGCACTTATATATGCAAAATTTCAAATTTCTAGCTCCAAAAGTAAATAATTTTCTTGGAGTTTAGGCTCATTTGGGATAGACAGGTGGATCATAGCAATTAATTTTGATGCCAGAAATATCGATAAATACCTTTTTTTGGATTAAAAGTTAGAATAGTTTTAGGTAAAGATAAACAGGTATTTGAAAGCATATCTACAGTGTTATAAAACTCGATGTTAATACCCATAACAATAAGGTAGAAGGTATCTGCAGTTCTGTAGAAAGTCATAACTCTGAAGTTTGACTTGAGAAACCCAGACAGTAAAGGATTCACATGGAAATTAGGGTCCCTGTCAACCCCTACTCTAGGATCCGGTGATGCCACTTGATCAAATTTTAAGTACATTAATCCAGTTTGGATTAAAATTCTCTTTGCAAACATTGTTGATTATGTTAATCCATTTTTTTCAGATGACTTCACTGCAGGAAATGTTAAGAGTAATTGTATGCTCAGAATGGCTTCATTTGGGCATGATGAGAGATCCTGTGAGGATTTTTGCCCTTCAGGTACTGATGTCTCCCTCACCCTTAAGTTCACTTTAACACAATTTTTGCCCAAGAGTTTTTTTGGGGGTTGATTTATTATGTGGCTTTCCTCTTCTCCTACCTGGTTGGGTTCCTGGTGGATGGTTGCTCACAGCAATCAGTTCCTCTGCCAGGGAGTACCAGTGTCATGTTGCACATTTGGGGTGAAGGTGATGGTGACACATGCTGTTGTGTGATCTCAGACTGTTTCGGTTTTGGAGAGAAAGAAGGGAGGAGGAGGAAAGTGCCCACTTAGTGTCCTGTGACACAGCTGGTGCAAGACTGGGAAGGTGATGGGTGGATAAGCTGTGAGACAGCATGCAGCTGAGTAATGAAATGATGATTTAAAACAGGGCAGAATCTGAAGGGCCAGCCAGGGATTGACATTGCAACTAATTCTCCTAGTCTGATGTTTCATTGGGTTACTTCATTTTGACTTGACCACTTGATGGAGCATGCTGGGAGTGAAATGATGCTGTGGGGTGTTGAGAGCACAAATACAAAGGACTTTCCACTGTTAATTTCTCATCAAATTGAGAGGGAAAAATTTAATTCTGAGTCACATCTTCCTGTGGAGCTAAAGTAAGACCATGACTCAAATTTTGATTTGAGTCTTTCCATTTACAGAAATATTTATTTCATCCAAAATCACTTTCTCAAGTTGTTTGGTTTGTTTTGGTGGTTGGTTTTTCTTTCTTTTTTTCTTTTCTTTTCTTTTCTTTTCTTTTCTTTTCTTTTCTTTTCTTTTCTTTTCTTTTCTTTTCTTTTCTTTTCTTTTCTTTTCTTTTCTTTTCTTTTCTTTTTTTTTCTTTTTTTTGCAATCTTCAGTATTTTGCTCTTAGTATAAGATATTTCCACCTAGATAGTTTCATTGTCAGGCTCTTCTCTGGCATAATTTTGTGTCCCCTTGAGCTTGCATTTGACACTAGCTCAAATAGTGTTGCTGCATCTGTCTTCCTCAGTCCCTTTAGAGTTTCATGTATCTCACTGAAGTCCCTCATAAGATCCTCTTTTCCAAACAATACAGACCTACTTTTTCTAACCCTTCAGAATATATAAGACCCTTGAGTCCTTGTATCATTCTGGATGCCCTTAACCTTGCCTCCTTCCATTTTTATGATACATTTATTATAAAAACAAAACCTTCCACTTTTATGATACTTTTATTATAAAAAGAAAAACAAGAACATATATTTTACTCCAAATGTATGACCTCATTTTTCCCCATTATTATTTTCTCTGGTTTAGATGCCAAGTGATATATAATTTTTTCATTCTTGACTTTTGTTTTGGTTTGTATTTTTTTAAATTTCTCCTGTAAACATCTGCCTAGTAAGATTGACGTCAGTCTTCAGGATGTCGATCCTTATATTTACTTAATGCTGATTCTTAGAGTTCCATAATGTATCCTTTGACTTGTATGCATTTCTCATGTTTTGTACTACTTTTAACTGAAATCAGACTCAGGTCTCTGCACCACTGCAGTAGCACTTTGGATCCTTAAGTTTCTCCCATTCTTTTTAACACATCACATTTGAATTTTGTCAATCAAGAAGACCTTTTTATTAGGTTGCAATTTTACATCATCTACAATGGCAGGGACAGGATGTAGAGGCTTGGTGTGGCATGGGAGTCACAACTTCTTCTTTGTGAAGTGTGTAAAGTCATGAAATAACTGTAAAATCTTGCCGCCCCTGAGAACGGAGAGTGGTACTTGTGCACATAGCTGTGAAGAGGCAGGAAGATGGCCTGATATCATTGAGATTGCTGTCAAAAGCGAAAGCACAGAAGCACAGAATCACAGAATCACAGAATGACAAGGGACCACTGGAGATCATCTAATCCAACCTCCCTGCCAGAGCAGGGTCATCTAGAGCAGGTTGCACAGGAACGTGTCCAGGCGGGTTTTGAATGTCTCCAGACACGGAGACTCCACCACCTCCCTGGGCAGCCTGTGCCAGGGCTCTGCCACCCTCAAGTATTTATAAGCAATGATAAGATCCCCCCTCAGTCCTCTTTTTTCCAGACTGAAAAGATCCAAGTCCCTCGGCCTTACTTCATAAGAGAGGTGTTCCAGTCCCCTAATCATCTTGGTAGCCCTTTGTTGTACCCTCTCCAGCAGTTTCCTGTCGTTCTTGAACCAGGGAGCCCAGAACTGGACACAGTAAATCACCCAAACCTTGTGCATTCAGTCTCTGTTCCTGCTGTGACAGCACAAAACAGGATTGAATAGACACTTGGCCATGGACAAGGTACAATTTCAGACTAGCTCGAACAGCTGACAGTCATAACTTAGGCCATCAGGGCATATTTTATAGAAGAAAGGAATGCTGGCTTTTTGCTACAAAATGTTAGTAAAAATCAAGTTGTTCTTAAAATATAAATGTATCAGCATGTTTGATGGCTAAATGGGGCAAAACTTGAAACTCAACTTCAGTTTAAGACCTATGTCTGTATTTTAAAGAGTTTCTATCTGCTACCAAAGTAGTACTTTCCTCTTAAATGCTTGGAAGTCTACTGTTAGCAGCAATACCTCTGATTACAAGAACTGAGAAAAATCATAGAGAAAAAATTTGAAATGTTTGAGCTTCTTCATTGTCAGTGTAGAAGAAAGGGGTCTAATGTCAATGAGAGTCAAGCTTCCAATATATTTTCCCCATCTGTCATATGCTCAGTGCTACATATTATATTTAAAGTTTGATTTACTGTTTCCCTTGTATAATGACTCATTTTTTGCACGACAACCTTGCAGCACAAAACAGGAAATGAGAAATTCTTTAGAAGATACTCAATTTTTACCGTAATTACTGGCAGAATGTTCATCAAACGGTAAATTCCGATATTTTTTGAACATTTAAAACAACAGGTTTTCAAGTAAGAAATTTAAAGGAATAGACATGAAAGGTCACTTTCTTAGCTAACATAGCCAAGAAGACTGAATAGAAATTTCTGTCTTCTTTATATCGTTCTCTCAGGACTAAGAGCAAGAGAGTAATTTCTTTGTGGTACTTGATTTACTCACTTCTGAGGCATCTTAACTTTTCTTTGCATCCATAAATCAAAATTAATATAAGACTACTGAAAGCTGCAGGATAGATTCCACTTAAAACTGAGCAAACTTCTTCATATAGTGAGCAGAGACCAAATCACCTGTCTGCCTTGACTATTATTTCTTAGGTCTTTTTCTGCTTTCAGAGGAGAGGAGCAATCAGCCTTTATGTCTGCTTAGACCATAGTTTCCCTCTGCTGATAATGTTAACAAGAGTTCCAATTATTGTCAATCATCATGGCATTTTTGCTAACATGAATACCAACAGCACTGACTCATTTCTCATATGGTCACCAGTTTTTGTCATTCTCGACCTGATTCAGGTTTGCATCAGTGACTGACAAAAGAAATGTTCCACAAACCATTACCAAGTTCTTCAATCATCCAGTCTCCTCAGTCACTCTGAATTTATTGATCACTTCTTTTGGTATTGTTCCTATTTTCCTTCTTTTCCACAGTAGAAGAGATGTGAAAAGAGAGTATTTTAACCTGGTTTGCTGCTGCATTACTTCTGTTGTGTGGTGATGAATTTCACTGAATCAATTAACTTGTGATGGGAATATATCAATGTGATGAGTCAGGCCCACAGTTCTTTTCATCCAGTATTTTCCACTGCCCCTTTGCTCTACAGTGATCTTCAGGCACCTGTGTTATTTATCCTGAGTCTTGTGCAATCGCTTTCTTAGTCATGGCTTAATCTTCTGCATTTTCTTCTATCTGCCTATTCTCATTTTACAGGATGTCCTTCAGTCTTACATACACCATATACAATCCTTATCCTTTCAAAGTTATTCCATTGACACAGAAAAAGCAGGATTGATAGCTCTATTCATCTGTAATGGAGGCAAGAACAACATACCCAGGCCATCTACTGTGTCTCCCTCTTGACCTAACAACACGTAAGTTAATATCGCAATTCAGCATAATGTCTTCTGTCTTGTGTCCTACTGTTGACTGCTGGGTAGTTTGAGCTGTGGTAGTAATATCTTAGGAACTACTAGATCAACCAGCATTTTCTCTTAGATACAGATGGTTTGGTTGGGTGTTGAGGCAGCAAGTTTATAATCTAAACCCAGATGAGTTACCTGTGTCGTACTCATCTCTCTAGTTTCTCTCTTTTTTTTCTCTCATACACACAAGTATGGAATTATTAGCTTGCAAATAGCAAATTGGTACAGTTGTCTTTGGCCATTTGTCATTTCTCCTCCATGTCCTTTCCTTCCTTACTCTAGCCCTTTGGAATTTGTCCAGCATTACTAGTGGTACATTTTGCTATGGTTTATTATAGCTGCTATTCAGATTTTTCTCAGATTCTAGTTCTCAAAAAAACCCCAAACCAACCAAACTACAGCATCAGAAATTCCCTTCATATTTTGAGAATGTGAGCCAGGGTATTGTCCAGTAGTGCATTGATAGAATTCATATCAGTTACTGCTCATAACTGCATTTGAATTCTGGAGGACAGTTTTAAAAATTCTTATGTTTAGTGTAGTTAAAACCTGCAAGTGTTGTTTATAGGATTGTAGGGACTACTTGCCAGTATGAGAGATTCAGCATCAAGTTCTACGTTTACTCTATCCACACGCTATGTGCTTCTGTTTCCAATCTGTAATCAGTGTTTCTCTCTCACATGGTCCTTTCCATAGATTGACTTATAAAGCCCAAGCATTGAAAAGAGTCGTCTTCCCTCTTCAGGCCAGTTTGAGTTCATTTCAATGATAATTTATCTTAAGAAAAAAAAAAAATCTAAATGTAGTCTCCAAATCATGGCCACAGGAAATTAAAAATTGAAAACCTAGTATAACAGGAGAAATAAGTTGTTATGTTGTTGTGCATTTTGGTTTTTGTTTGGTAATTTTTTGGTCCATGAGTCAGCAAAGATTATTGACCACCATGTTTCACTACACATTAACTTAAATTCAAGCTATCATAATTACATAGATTGAAATAGTCTTTAATGTGTGCAGTATTTCTATCCTCCCCTCAAGTATGTGCCATCAGCTGACAATGCTTCATATATCTCAGTTTTTCCCTTCCTTATTTAATTTTACTTCTGATGTTACTCACCTTAAAATGGCATTTTACCTATGTCTCAAAAAAAAGAAGCCCTTCTTCCAACCTCCTGTATTTCCATTTCTTGTCTTACTGGTTCATTTTTCTGCTTTTACTTAGATCACTCTTATTTAAAGAACATTTTTTTAAAAAAGATAAGCATAAGCTTAACACACCACTCACTAAAAACTACATGAACTATATTATTAATAAACATGTCACTAATAAAAGATGTACAAACAGATATACAAGTACACACATGCGCATTGACAGAGTACCAGCTCTTTAAAAAAATTCTAGACTCAGTTTCTAAAGATACAGGAGTATAGCTTATGGCAAAAAGACACAAAATTGAACTTTCCAAGATCAGTACTTAACATAAAAATTTCATCACAATCTTTATCATCTTGCAGTGGTTGCAGAAAAGGCCTAAGCTCTCTCCACCTTTAACTTCCTAAAGTCGCCTATTTTACCTTCAAATCTGATGAAGTGTCAAAGTCATTTACCAGTAATGAGTTCTGCTGCAAATTTTATTTTGCTTGGAATTTAATTAATGGGCCAAAGACTTTCCATTGTGATTTGAGCAAATGAATAATAAATCAAGAAAGGAGATTTGTCAGGGAAGGAACATCTGTTTCTTACAAGCGTTACAACATGACTACAGCTCGGCTGTGCATTACCAGCACAAAGACAGTAGGAGTCCTCTCCTCTGAAGCTCTCTTCATTTATTGCTCCACTGAAGGTGAACAGAGAGCACTCTAATGGGCCTCTGGTGTTAATAAAAGCTTTTCGCTTCCCCAGTTTTGCTGTAGCCCCTTCCTTTTGGGTGCTACTGTCCTTAGTACATGGTTTGTTGGTCAACGTCAAGATTCTGCAGTGTCAGTGCTTTATTGGATGATTAATAAGGGTAAGACAAATTCATAAGCAGAAACAATATGAAATTGCCATCATATTAGTGTTAACTGTCATGCTTTTTATTTTGGGGGGGTGTGTGTGTAAATGAGATAGTGATTGAAGTTAAGTACTTTGACTCACACTGTCAAAAAGCAAAATAGGTCACTGAACCTGTTTTGCTCTGTCTAGTTAACCAATAAAAGACTAGGTGGCTTACTTTATCTTTTAGATATCACAGCAACATCCGAACAATTAAAAACATTATCAGAGCCAATGCATTAAGGATTTGTACTTGTGCAAAAATGGGAGAAGAGGCACTATAGTTAATTTCTTGCTATTTATTGCTGAACACATTTTAC
>VXBO01003401.1:221732-333012 GCA_013400135.1 Rhinoptilus africanus
GTTTAGAAATGCTGCTTGTTTGTTTTGTGCTGTCAGGAAGTTCAGCATGCATACAGAATTTCAATGAAAAGGAAAGGCTGACCTTTCACTGTCCAGTAGACCTAAGGCTAGTCGTCAGTGCCAAGGTGAAACTAGACTCCTGGATGGAGCCATCCATCTATCTTCTGTATGAGTTTGACATCTGGGTGCAGATTCACACAGTACAGCCGAGGCTATATTGTGTCTGGTGGAGATGAGTGAGGGAAGAAGTGAAAAAAAACATTACTGGTTTGAGGAATTTTTTCTGCTGTGACGTACTGGGAAGTGCCGGGATCAGATATCCACGCATTTTGTCTGATTTCTTATGAAAAGCATCTGAGAAAAGCTTTCAGCAAGTGTCTTGCATTCTGTGATATCCTTGTGAGACAACTGCACTGCAGCTGGTATTTGCAGAAGGCTGGACAAAGCTGTGAGGTGAACATGCTCCTGCACCACCTCTCACTGGCTCCAGGGTAGGAGTGTTTCTAACTCTCTTATGCACAGTGTACATCTGCCTAACTTTGGTGAGCTTGTTTTTTTGGGAAGGCCCTTTAGATAGCTATGACATTTTGAGATCCCACCTCAGAGTGGAGCCCAGCCTCCAGACCAGCAGACGCAGCCAAGAGCTGTCTCGCCATGCTGCTATATAATGCTATACTGCTCCAATATGGCCCCCTTTCTTGCCTTGTCTATTCCAGTGCTGGCTGAAAAAAACATTTCAGCCTTTTTTCCACACACCTACGTGCTTTATAACCAAAACAACGCCAAGAGTTGTAGTAGGTATTGGGATCTGGGTCACAGTGTTCAGTGGAAATACACCTCATTTAAGTAAGTTTAAATGACTTTAAGTGAGGGGTCGAGATAGCAAGTCTTATGAGGAGTGACTGAGGGAACTGGTGTTGTTCAGCCTGCAGAAAAAGAGGCTGAGGGGAGACCTTATCACCCTCTGCAACTACCTGAAAGGAGGTTGTAGCGAGGTGGGGGTCAGTCTCTTTTCCCAAGTAACAAGAAACAGGACAAGCGAAAATGGCCTCAGTTTGCACCAGGAGATGTTTAGATTGGATTTTAGGAAAAAATTATTGACTGAAAGGGTGATCACACATTGGAACAGGCTGCCCAGGGAAGTGGTTGAGTCACCACCTGCAGAGGTATTTAAATGTAGATGTAGTGCGGAGAGACTTAGTTTAGTGCTACCTTGGCAGTGTTAGGTTAATGGCTGGACTTGGTTATCTCTTCCAACGAAAATGATTCTATGATTCTAAATTAAGGCTCTTCTTCTCAAACATAAACAAACACAGTCTCCCACTGATTTGAAAACAGAACAGGACACAAAGAGGAATGATAACACTGGTCATGCTGAAAGCTAAACTGTGGGTTGTTAGGTAAAAATTATAAAAACCTCTGCCAAATAATTCATTCAGTCTCTTCTGAATCAAACTAGTGGCTCCAGAGCCTACCTGCACATTTCAAAAAAATCTTAATCTATTTTGAACTAGGTACCTGATATCTTCACGTGGTGCCATTTTATTCTGGTATCATGTGGAACACGGTAACAGCTCTCTAAGCACTTGCCCGGTACAGTCCATGAGCCTGTAGATCTCTGTTGTGGCTCCCTCAGTAACCTTTCTTCCAGCACAAGGACTTCAGCTTGGTTCAGTCATTCCTCTTACAAAATATATGGTATGCTTTGCCCAAGCCCTGTGATTCCGTTGTTTTTACATTTTTAAGCTCTGTGAGTCAACTTTTCAAGACAATGGGACTAGAAATTCGTAAAATACACAGGATGAATGAACAACAGGGGTTTAGATTAGTAACATTAATTGCACCTGGTAAAAGATGGCAAGTGTTCCCACAGCTCAAAGATTAGCTGGTCCTAAAAACCTAAAGTTATATTGTTAATCTTTTTTTTTCCTTTGACAGAGATGCTTTTGTATTTCATGTGGATTTCCTGGATCCAGGGGAACCTCTTGCAAGACTATATTTTTCATCATTAAGGCTTATATGTGAAAAATAAAAATCACAACCAAGCTGACAGTTGGCAGACTGTCCAGCTTATCACTTCATCTTGACATGGTTATGTATGCTAGCAAATAAAAGATTTCAGCAAATAAATTTACTATTTTCAAAATGCATAAAACACATTTTGTCACATAGAAAAAAAATGTTTGACATCTTGTCAAAAATATAATTTTATTCAATTATTTTTTCATGGTATATACTTTGATGTTCACAATGATACTCTATGATTTGCACTGAGCTTATGAAACAGCTGACTTCAGTTGAAGGCTGAAAAGAGATAGGATCTGAAGAGTCTCAGTCCAGATTCACATGTCCTTTGCATTCAGTGTTTTACACAGATGTGTCACTTTAGCCAGGGGCAGTTTCTGCAGTGAGGAAATTGCGTACACTATGCTGTGTGAGGAAATACACATTACCTTTTTAATCAGCACTCTGGCTTTAGCTTCCTCTAAAATTTCTAAAATATAAATTGCTCATAAGCCCTCAGTGGCTGTTTAAACTGAATCTGCCTAAATCAAACTAAGCATGTTTGGACTTCAGGGGAAAGAACCAAAAAATTAAAAACCAAAAAAAGCCCCAAAAGACTATGAGGATTACCCGGTTTTGATTTTTGGTTTTCAATTCTTACTCTGAAAGACACATGTATGTATAAAATTTTCAATACATTCTGTAGATATGTAGGTGTAAAATAAACACATATAAGCAGTGCTTACAACTTGTATGTGAAATGTGGAATGTCATGAGTCAGTTCACACTCATGTGTTCATGTATGTGTACATTGGTGAGAGTTTATTAGTAGATTTTTTGTAAGGTATCTTTACCTTAAACAAAGCAGGTGTTATCCTTTTATGAGTTCCCTCCCTGGTGCATCTGATGAGAGAACCTGGGTGCTCTGGAAAACCAGAGCTGCAGCAAATGGATTGCTTTTATGGTAACATGCATGGTCATAACTGACAACATAGTCATAACAAACTAATGAAGGTCTCCATGGCAGAAAGACACATGGCAATCCGTAGAAAGATAACTTAATCTTCAGGATTTGGCAAAACATTTCCACTCAACAAAAGCTCCAGAAACTAAGGAACTGTCCTAAAATATACATTGAGTACAGATGAAATCAAGAAATATTTTCGTTCTGAGGAGACTCATAGCTTAATACGATGCCTTTAAGTTTAGAGAGCCTGGCTGTAGAAGTAACATACACATCAGTGTAACATGGTATTAAGGTAGGAGGGAGTCAAATGAGGACTTTTGAAGGCAAGAAGAACTTGCATTGACATGCTAATTTATTCAGCCTTACGCACTGAAGCTGACATGTAAAAACAGAGCCATAAATGCAAACATTGTCAGTGGACATTAAGACCGGATTCATGGTGCCCAACAGGACATAGTCTTAAAAGATGATTCAAGTAAACAAGCTTGACTACTTAGGATGCCTTTCTGTTCAGTGTGTGTCCATAAGTGTGGTATAAAGAGGAATAAATAGGTATGGAAGATAAATAACTCGGTCAACTAAATTAATCACCAGAAATGAGTCCTCTGCCACTGTATAGTCAATATGCCAAATAATTGAAGGTCAGCTTGAATCTAGTCACCAAATAGAAAAAACTTTTCTTGTACTGCCAGGAAAGAAGACAAATTTTGGCTAGATTTCTATCAGGGAAAACCATTTCTCAACTTTCTGTTCTCCCATCAAGCACACAATTACAGGTTCAAATGTCCTGAAGTAGATATGCTAAGTTTAGTTCAAGTGTTAAATACTGATATATTTGAATATAGTTATAGTTCATATTTCAAAACAAGGTAAGCTATAGATACCAAAAATATTTGTCAAATGACATATTCTAGTGTCAGCAAGTGACAGACGATATCATCCTTCTCTTGTCCCATTTCTACGATGTAATATTCAATATACAACTCATATCGGAGCTCTGTCATCGACACACCTCAAACATGGAGTATTTTAGAAAACCCAACCTTTTTCTTTGCAATATGCTCCACTGACATAAAACCAGCTATATATGGGCCTTACTTTAAGAAAATATTTGCTTGTTTTCCACTGTTTATCCCTTCTCATGACAGCAAAAGCGGTTTAAGACTCCATTGACTTTAGTGATACACAACAGTGTTAGTTTTCTAATATCCAAATCCTGACACGAACAGGAAACACTTCTGAGGGTGTCTGCACTCATTCAGTCCCCTGTTTTGGGCAAAGTTAACTGTCAAGGGGTCATGGTAACAATGTGGTTGTTTTGTGGTGGTGTTATTTGCCTTCTAGATACGGACCAGAATTCACAAACTCATTTCATATAGTTGCAGTAGAAACTCTCTCACAATAGAGACAGGACAGTTTTGAGCAAGTTTGGGATAAGTAAAGTGTTTTTTAGTCCAATAGCACCTCATAGAACTGCCAAACTGAAACTTTTTTGGAAGAAAGTATTTCTTTTTGTGATAAGTGGGAAGTTAATCCTCTGAGGAAGAGGTTTATAAGTCATTGTTAATTACTGTGTTCTCCTTTATTTTGCATGAATGCATGTTTACTGGTATTTAATAATGCTATTTTGCCTTAACTTTTTTAGAATACAGTAATTAACCTTCAGTATATGACGTAAATGAATCTACAGATTTGGTTGGCCTATAGGATCTTATGCGTTTTCCAATCCTTTTTTTTAAATTTGTGCTTATTCTTTTGTATGTCAAATGGCATTCCTAGAATCCTGAGATTTTTCCAAAACTTTAGCATTCCTGCCATAAGCAAGAAAGCCACAAGCAATGTCTTGAAGATTTTACTCTGGGTTGAAGAGACTCTGCTGACATCAGGAATTCTTTGTGAGTAGTCCTTGCTGAATTAGGGCTTTTGCTGGGCATCTTTCAGCTAAATATATTCACAAAATGAGCAGAATCATGTAGCATTGCTACTGATTTGCTCTCAGAAAAATTCTGAAATCTTGTTCTTGCTTCAGACCTCAGTTAAAGATAAATATTATTTATTTTAGATTTATTCACAAAATGTATATTTAGAACAACATTTATAGACAATGAAGTCATTTTTCAGAGAGGCTCTTGTGATACCAGCATTTCCTATAAACAACGTATTGACAATGCTGGCCTCTGTCCTCCAAATTCCCCTGCTGTTACTACAAACAATCCTATGGAAGTCAACTTTATATGACACTCCTTGGTCGATCAGAAATGTCCTGTAGTTTTTGGAAAGCATACCCGTCTTGAGTTTCACTACACATGATAATTTCTCTTACGGAAGACTTCCTATAGAGGTGACTTCAAAATTACATTTAAGATTTGGCCTCCTTCTCTCTCTTGTATCTCTTGTGCTTTTTGGGGACCACAACAAATAAGATGATTGCTTAGTCTTGCCAGTCCGAATGGTTTATAATGAGCCATAGAGGATCTGCTTTTCTCATTATTTTCTTATGTTTCTAAATTCTGTTTTATCTATGAGTTATAGTCAATCAAAGTATTTGCACTTTAATAATGAAGAGAAGTAACTTCAGCTGTCTCCAGTCTTAGGCTGTTGTTGGGAATATTGCTTTTGGCAGAAAGATATTCCTCCTCTGCCCCCTGCCTCAACCTGTTCACAGTCATTTTCTCACACTGGTGTAAAATATTGGGGTAGGTAAATGGAATTCAGGAATGCAGCAAAAATGAATGTCTTTTAAAAAAATTAGACAGGTTTCCCAATCCAGTTCCTGATGTTTTCAGAGATTTTTTTATTAATACTATTCAAAACAGGAATGATCCAATTCCCTTAAAAGTACAAAATTACAGAGTAGTTCTGAAGACTTATTACTGTTGCACTTTTACCATGTTTTGTAAGCAATGAGTGCCAAAATGCAGTATAACTGGGCCATTTCAATTTCTTGACACGTCCAAGTTTTCAGGTTATTATTAAATGTCATTGCTTTAAGCTTGCTGTGGGCAAAAGGTGCCGGGGTAAATTAAGTACAACAATCTCCTAGCTTTCTCTCTCTAAACCTCTTCCTAAGTTGTTTTTTTCAACTGCCATGAGACTTCTAGGTGCTCAGAATAAGGTCCCATCCAGCAAATCAGTCTACACTCTGCACCTGCCAAATATGCGGATATACACATCAGATTTTGGCTGACATCTCTATCTCAGCATGACAAACACTAAAATTCATCCACCCTCCCCCAAAATAAAAGGGGGGAAAAAAAGAAAGACAGGAGAAAAACTTAATATTGGTTAAAATGTCAGTTGAATTAAATGAGAGTGCTGTGATTTGTACCCATGAGGGGAGAAAAAATGCACAGCAGGTATGTTAGAGGTGCAAAAAAATATTAGTTTCACACATAGCATGTAAGAGCTGACAAGTCTGCTGGCAGCTGCCTGGACATGGAGGGCTGCTGGGATCACAGGAAAATACAGACAGTGCCATTGTTCTGAGGAATGGCAGAGAAACACAGACAAGGCAGGGCAATAGATATATCTCTTTGTTTGTTAAAGCCCAAATTGCTTTGGGCTCAACTCTGGGATCACAGAATTGGGAAAGACCAGAACTCAATTACCAAGGAAGTTAAAACACAATGAGAGACCCTCCTTTCCATAGGCAGGGTCTTGTAAGTCTTAATACCAGATTTAACAAGCCATAAGTAATATAGGCGGAGGGAGAAATAGAATGAAATCAGCGAAGAAGACTGGGCTGAAAGAAATGCTCAAATAGGGCTTAAAATGGGACACCCTTGAAGGCTGTGGGACAGAAAAGAGTGCAGAAAAAGGGAAAAACAGCCCATAAGTAGCAGGAGTCTGAACAGCAGATTGGGAGGCAGAAGAGAAAGGGAAGCAGAGGCAGAGCCATTCATTAAAGGTTTCATCCGCTCAGGTGCCACCACCAGTGCAAATGGATGCAGTCATTTCTTCTTCTGGTTTGGGAAAACAACAATCACTTGGCTTGCCATCTCATTGCCTCTTTTACAAAATCTCTCTCCCATCACTTTGCCTATTTCTCTAATATCTAACAGACAGTATCTACCTCTTCTCTTCCTTCTGCTGTCATAACGTATTAAAAATAGAGATAAACACATAGTTTAGGTGCATTTGTGCGTGTGGCTACAGAAGTTGCATGCATCTGCATGCACAGATAAGCATTTAACTTTTAAAGTAGTTTTCCATTACCATACAGCTTTCCCATGAAGACTGATGTCAAAATTTCTTCTCAGTCCATTACCTAGCCCTGTGCCAAACTCTGATTGATCACCTGGCCCTTCCCTACAACTAAATAATGGCTTCATTGTAGGAAATCTGTATGCAGTACAATGGCTAAACATACTGTGAACTGGTGAGAAGAAAGACAAAATATTAATAAAATTTAAGACACATAATCTCAGTTTTGTCAATATTAGTATGATGCTTTAGCAAGAAAACCTTCTTTTGATGAAGTCTACAGACATCAGAAAATTATGTTTACTGGTAACTAGAACTGATGAATGGAGAAATTTGTTATTTACTTTTTTAATGAAGAAAATAGATTACATTTCAAGGAAAAAAACATTGAAAGCAAAAATATTTAAACCAGAAACAGAAGTACTTAATCTTAATGCTGAAATAACTTGCTAAGATATATTATCAATACTTTCCTGTTGATGAGAGAAAATGTACTAGAATTATTTTCAGTTTTGAAGTATTACAGTGCTTTTAAGTATCTTTTGAAAAAAATAATTAAATGAAGTTCCATTTTCTCTCCAAAACCATCTTTAATAGAAAATAGTCTGATAATAAGTTCTTACACTCTCTTGTTTTTAAAATTTTCGAAGTATTCAGTGTAATAACTAATGATCACAGCCTAACTATCATTTCAAATTCAAAATGAAGTGATTATTAGAAGTTTTATTCATCAGTCATTAAACTCCAGTTTCCCCAGATCTTACCAGTATCTGTCTTTTTTCAAATTAGAAACTTCCCCATGAAATTCAAAGAATGATACCTTCTACAATCACTTTTGATGGATTTCTGCTGTGTGGTTAAGGAGATGGTGCTGTGGTTGTTTTTTCAATCTGTTAATGTGCCTAGAACTTGGGATGGGTACTTAGGTGTTTTTTTAAGTAAAATGAAATAAACAAACCGTTACAATAATGCATATAATAGTTATGACCTGGAAGCTGTGCTTATGGTATTGTTCCTTTTTATTGTACTTGGCACAAGGAAAGGCTGACATTACCATCAGCAGTTCTATTTTGTGGGCAATTTGGGGGATGAAAGACCCCACTTCAGCACATCACTTAAGCAAGCCCTTAGCTCTCAAGTTTAATTGACTTGGAGGTTTAAACATTAACTATGCTGAACAGAGCTGCGATGACTTGAGCCATGGTTTTCTCAGTCTGGAGACTACAAAACAACACAACCAAATGGAGAAATCTGGAAATAAGGGTCTGCACAGGCTTTCCAGGGACCCAGAAAATAGCCGTGGGCCTGCTGGGCTTTGGGATCCCTTTCTCATGGGCAGGCAGCCTTGGTGCGTACCCATGCCTCAGCTCAACTCCAGCAGCAATGATCCTGCAATGGGGCTGAAGATGGGCATTGCACCAGCTCACCTTGCTTAGCAGGTGTGATTTTTGACTCTCAGGTAGTATAGGACCTAGATATAAGGTTAATATAGTCTTCTTCCTGTTTTTCAGTGCCAATTTTTTCTGTAACCGTCTTAAGAGCAAACACCAGGAAAATGCAATGTAGACAGGAGCTCACTTCAGGCAGCTACTAAACCACACCTATCTCTGTGGGCACAGCCACAACATTTCTATTTCGGCTAATGACTTCATACTTTAGAGCACTATGATATCACAGACAGGGATTTTAGCAGATTTGAATTCTGTCGAAATCTTTAGACTTATTCCACCTTTATACTGAATGCCGAAGAAGCTCCAGTTAATCTTCTTTAAGGCCCTATTCGCTTAATGGAAACGCTTAGCTGCATAATTGCTTTGAGCCTATTGCTATTCCAAAAGGAAAATATAATAATCTAATGGTATTGTCTCTATAAGCGAATGAGAATTTCAGGAGTGGGTGTTGGTGCCACCCATGTGATCCGGAGAGGTTAATGCAGTTAAAGTTATTTCACAGTCCATTAAGGAGCTTACGGTGACCCGTCGACCTTTGAGCCAACAACACGGAATCCATTATCATCACAACGGAGGAGCCAGGGCTCCACAGCTCCGCAATGGGCCCGGGAAATCCCAAGTTAGTACTTAGTCTAAAAAAATGCACTTTTCTTTCTGCTTCTTGGGTATGGCTATTAATACACCCTCCTGTAATTTGTAACATTAACATTGCTGAAGGTACAGAAAAGGACATTGAAATGAAGACGTCAAAACTGCTGACTTGGTTCAGAGTATGATAATATTGGCTACATATTGAAACGGTGGATATATATAACAGGAGAGATCAAGATGAAGAAAGTCAAGGAACTCAGGGAAACTGATGATAAATTATCGAAGGCTCTGAAACTCATTTAAGCAAATAATAGCTTTATTTCACAAGTCCTGATACCACAGGATTGACTTTTTGTTGGTTTTTGTTTGGTTGCTTTGTTTTTTCTGTATGCGGCGTAGGCATGTTTTACTTCTGCAAATGTAGTTACTTCGTATTCCTTCATCTAAAACATTTACTCTTTTTTACTATAATTCTTTTATGAAAATTCTGCTAACACTCTG
The DNA here is from genome assembly GCA_013400135.1 of Rhinoptilus africanus. Classification (NCBI taxonomy): domain Eukaryota; kingdom Metazoa; phylum Chordata; class Aves; order Charadriiformes; family Glareolidae; genus Rhinoptilus; species Rhinoptilus africanus. Next base: position 231,450 of record VXBO01003401.1, read on the forward strand.
CAGGAGATGTATTCACAAGTATGGTTAATAATGGTAAAATGTATTCCTGCAATATACACAGGAATTTTCAAAAGATAATGTCAGTCACATGAAAAAAACAGTGATTTGGGGTGCTGGTAAAGAAAAATTAAATTTTAAAAGCCTGAAATTTAACAATAAGGTGTAATAGATTTTACTCTCAAAGATGATGAAAATACAGTCCTCCAGGTTGCTTGACAAAATTAATAAGACTGAGATGATTAGTTATGTGCATGAAATTGTGTCAGTTTTTATAAAAATTATATTGTTAAAATTCTAACATGGAAAAGACCTTGTCTCAAAGCTCCATACACATTAAATAATTTGATAATGTAAGCATCAAGACTGTATGTTTATTTGGCATGCTTAGAGATGAAAGGAGAAAGGCAAATCTTCCTAAAATACCTACGAGTAATTAAGGATCACTGCACTGGAAAGTTGGCCAGTGTCTTTGATACTTTAGGACCCATTTTAACTAATTAAAAAATAATATCGCAACAAGCAGTGCCTCTCGTTGTGTCTGTAGTATGGTAGTATTGACAGAGAAAAAGCCTGTGTAGCTATACCAATTTCAGGAATGCAAGATAATAAGACCTTTTCATAGCTGACTGTCTGCTCAAATAATTAGAAACAGGATCATGTCCTCCTGATTACTCTAAAGAAAAAAATAATCTTCTGATGATATTTTTTAACCACAGAATTTAAGGTAAACTTTTAATCTTTACTATGGAAAGCCTTAGGAAGGTAGTCTGAGTTCCTCTGGTACAAAACATAACTAAAACTTGCATGTATCCTAATTTTCTGTATCATGCCTTTAGAGATATTAAGGCAATAGTACATTGAGATTATGTAGGCTGCAAGAAACATAACAGGATATTTTGTGAACTTCCAGAATATGTGTTAGATAACTACATAGTTTCTCGTTCGCCCCCTTACTTAAAAAATAAAATTAACTCGATAGCTCTATTAAACGATGGAGATAAACTCTGACGCTTTAACAAACATGAAAGGAGAGGGCAAATCTGTGGAGCTGGTAGTGTTTGCATCACTGCAAATGCTAAAATAGCTCTTTTAAAAATATTGTTTTCTAGCATATCACAGGGTCAGCCAGGCTGTAGCTGGGTTTTTAAAGATCGTTGTGGTCACCCTGTCGTTATCTAAATAATTCAGTAAGTAGTAATAGTGAGGGGAAAATAACAATTTGAGTACTAAATGATAACTAGCCTTTAAAGGTATTTTATGAGATACATGTTATTTTAGAAAACCAGTGAAGTCATCACTATTTTACGTGAGAGGAATGCCATACTGGCTATTTTCTTTCTATTTCAAGTCCTTATTTTTAATCATGAAGGGGTCATTTTGTTAATCCTACACTCATTCACCACAGCAGTTTGCAGCTTAACTGAGCTCCAGTTCTCTCTCTCTCACACACAGAGGCACTCTCAAACACATTTATAGAGCAGCCATTATTGAGAAAGTAGCCAGGGTAAATGTAGGTGGATATAATAATATAATACAAGTAATTAATCATGGGGTGTAGGATTCATTATGTCAACAAACTAGATGAAACCTCCTTGGGAGTGTGATATAAAACAATATGTAAGAATGATTTCTTTGAAGTGACACACAGGGATAATCAATCAAAACTCTTTCTGACAAAGCAATATATCCATAACACTGGAATGCTTGGGACCAGGAAGTGTAGATACCATTACTGCAAAATAGGATAAATTTAATAAAGTACTTCTGCAAATGGTATTAATAAATGGTGTATCAAAACAATAGACATATTTTACCACATCATGTAGATCAAGGAATAACACAGAGATTTTTTTTTTAGATATAATTCTTTCTAAGGATTTGAACACTTCCTTGTAGATTATAGCAAAAGGCATAAAAAATGTGAGTGCTCCTGCAGACTCTACATTTTCAAGTAGCTGTGGAAGAGAGAAATAACACAGATGCGCAGCTGGGAAGTCCCAGCACCAGATACAAGCAGCAAGCAGCAGCTGATTTTTCTACTTAGAAATCACACATAGGAATACAAATTTCAGGGAAAAATTAGAAATAACTTGCTAGTGAAATTGCAAGTGAGCAGTGAAAATCTTTGGATGTAAATGGAGCTCCAAAGTGAGTCTCAGACTTCAGTATCCAAAAATAAACCAGTTCTTGGCTGAAAGACATAAGTGCTATTGTGAAATTGATATCCCTCCTTGGCTTATTCCCAGACAATATGTTGCCTTTCTGGGGGCTGATCAATGTGATTGATGTGATGTGTGAAATCCAGGAGGGAGCTCCCCTTTAATCAAACACACTGTCCTCCACTGATAGGCAGCTGTGGACTAACATGTTCTTCCGCCTCGCTCACTCCAGCTCCCCTTAGAAATTGGTACAGACAAATTAAAAAAAGGACAAGAGGGGAGAGAAAAATGAACTGCTGCACAGGACATGAGAGGGCAGCAATCAAGCAGTGGATTTAGACCTTAAAAAGATAAAAGGCTGTGACTTGCAGTGCCAAGGCTGGCTCTAAAAAGACAGCCCTCTCCCGATGAGTGCCAGTCCTGGGATGGTGAGGAAGGTGTTTCTCCCAGGACAGCACCATGCCCTGGTGCTGGATCACCCCCAGCATCCGTCTCCTCCCTTCCCCTCAGTGTTAGTATTGATCTGGTCTCATTGTATTACTTTGGCCTAGCACGAAGGTAAAATAATTAGGGCTAAAAATACCTTAAAATGTTCTTGGATGTTGCTTTATTCATTTAGGCATGATGTAAGTATCAGTGTGGAGAATTTTAAATACTGATCCGTTTTGATTTTACACATCACTGGTTTATGATCCCATAGGTTTCTCTTCCGCTCGTACACCAAAAGGCATGCTGTACGTGTACAAGTGCTGCTGCTTTTGTACTTCATGCAAGGACGTTCTTTTTATCTAGACAGCAATTAAATTGTTAAAACTTCTCTACCATGTGGAATAAATTAAATTGATCTAGCTTTAAAGTTTAAGATTACAGCATTTTTTTTTTTTGGAGGCTTATTCTCATAACTATAAAAATTTCAGAAGTATAAATCTCATTTGGTTAACTTTTCTAAAATTTTCTATATTATTGTAGCACTTGCATATTCTATCTTGATCCAGATTGCCAGGTAATTATATCACAGAGCAATCAGCTACGAAAGTCAGTCCAGGCCTCCCATGGAAAATTAATATTGTTTTAAAACTAACCCAAGATAACTTTTTCTCTCTCAGAAATAGAGAAAGTAAGTGAGTTTTACAGGATAAACATGTTGTTGAATCCAAAGGTGCAGTAACCAGAGTAAATATAATTTGAAGAATACCCATAATATGTGGGTAAATGTTCATCCAGCAAAGTTTTTAAATGAATCCTGACTCTAAATGTGTGAACAGCCTCTCAGTATCTATGCCACTAATCATAGATCACATGTTCTAATGTCATATAAAACTGAGTTTACAGAGACAAATCATTCTTTTTACTGAATTTGAGTATGGTACTTTGAAACTGAAAAAGCAAAGGCTTTGTTTGGTTCAGCTATTCTACAGCTATTCAAGATTTTTCTATCTGACTGTCAGATTTTATATATTTGCCACTGCAGTTGGGAGTCGAAAGCCTGGAGGAGATCCCAGGAGTGTTACACCCAAAACACTAATTTCCTTTTTTTTCTTTTTTTTTAATGTGAGTAGCACCTCACTGCTTTTGGGGGATCCATGAACATTCAGATAGACATCTCTACCTTTCTCCTTTGCCTTTCTCAATACCAAAAATGTATTTTTATTTGCATCAGCCAAGATCTTACCTTGTTAGAGAGCAGACAACAATCTTTGGTGTGCAAATGGATCATAAGAGAACCAAAAACTTAATTCTCCTTCTGCTACTTCCATGTTACACAAGTAAACCCACTTATTTCAGGTACAGGCAACTCTGCACAACAACTTCACATTGAATAAGAATAAAAATACACAGCTAATGTAATTCAGTAAATTTAAATACTGAGAAGGTAGATTTTTCCAGGAGACCACTTTTTAAACTGAAATTTGTAAAATAGTACAATCATAAATTAAACAAATTCACAGATACATGCTTAGGAAATTGCATATAGTGAACATGAAAACCACCTAACTAGCTCTTATTTATTCTATTGCTGTAAAATCACACACACTTTCTATATGTAGACACACAGTAATTTATATTGATACATCCACACAACACCACCATAAAACCAAATTTCAAAGGTTTTAGTTACACAAATTTTTTTCCAAATTCAAAGTAATTCCAGTGTTTTTCTGAGGTCCAAAAGATAATTGTTTGCTTTCTTTGGAGTCCAACAGCCCTTTTTAAAAAAATTATTTTAATTTAAATTCTTCTTTTCAATGGAAAAAACCCAGGACAGCACTCCCGTAGTTTTCCTTCACTACTGTGTAGAGAAAATCAGAGAAATGTCCAACTACCAGAATGCTGGCTGCCAAAGCTTAGATCCTCATCTTCATTACTAAAAATGTCCTTTTCAAAGGACAGCCTCAATAAAACACTGAGGGGGATTAATGAGTGTAATATTCCTTTACTGAATTTTTCAGTCCTGCTCCACCTTGTTGTGCTGGTCCTCCACTTTGGAGTCTGTCAAGGCATAGTTTTTGTGGTGATGGACATGGACTGCCTCAGAGAAGGGTCAAAGCTGAAGGTGAGTCCTCAGTCACACCAGAGAGAACCATTTGTAGGATGTCATGCAAAAAATATTTATCTTGCAGCAAGAGTTTCCCATAGAAATGAACCCAGACTAGAATACTGCTTGTCTAAATCTCAGTAATTTTTTTTAAGACAATCAGAAGACAGACAGGCAGATTTGTGTCTTAATTAAGAGCCAAATTTTGGAAATGTCATTTCTACCAAATGAAAGTTGTATAAATGTTGTCTCCAAATGTATAAATGTTGTCTCCAAATCATAATGTTTAGTGTGCAAGAAAAATTTATTTTGACATCAGCAAACTACATACATTCTGTGAACACCTTTACTTTTAATAACATGCAACACAATAATATAATAAAAACATACATTTCAAATTTCAACATTTCAAATGTGAGTCAGTTCAATAAAGCAAGTTTTCAGTAAATGTATATTGGTAGTAATGCTCAAAGTAGTGCTGGTACACATTCATTGAATATACCTCCAGAATGAATATCCCACTATGTACATTTTCATTGGAGTCACACTGGGAGATTGCAAACTCTGATCTCAATTGGGCCATTGCAGTCAGTCCTGCAGATAATGTCTAACGCACAAAGACTGAAAAACGGGTAGACTGACAAATTCTTATTTGTCCTTCACATGAAGACCATATTGACTGTTTCAAAAACTCTTTGTATGAGCCATTATTTTCAAATTGTTTCCCAACTTATACTGCAATTGAAAATTGGACAGCTCTTCAATTGCTCCTGCATTTCAATTGATTACCAATACAGGTTTTCAGAATTAAGAATATTGCTCTATTCTTTTCCACGGTATCATGTTGACTTTGTGTTGTGGTCATTTAAATACTGTGGTACAGTTTGTGCTGGACTCTGGTGTTAAGATAACAGAAGGGAGAATCAATTAGATTTATTATCTCTAAACTGTACAGTAAGTGATAAGACAACCCCTACACATAATGTAGCATTCTTTTTCAAGGACTTGTATAGGTGTACAGTTTTAGTAGTTTAAGTACTGGAGTGACTTACAGTGTCATATACAACAATAGAAAAGACTCTACTTAAATAGAACATTATCACAGTGGGGAAAAATGGACATGACAGTAGGTGGAAGCCCTCACTCATGATGTTCACAAGTAGCTTATATAAGCAACTTGCTATGACTGACATCCAAAGTCTAGGTTACAACTGGACTGGAGTGGCACTCCAACCTTTGCCAAGCTTTCTTGAGTTTCCCTGGCTTCCTTTTGTCCAGAAGTCTGTTCTTATTGTTTGTCCCTAAATCAGGTTTAATGCTTTTGCATCCTTTAATGAATTATTTCATGCAATTGTTACAAAGTCAACTGAAGTTAAAGTGAGTCATTTTCTGCTATCAGTAAACTTTGGTTCGTAATATGTACATAGTTGTATTTATGGCCAAACAGGTATACCACAAAAACTTTATTGCTTCTCAACTGAAAAGCAAAAGCAGCCCTTGTGTTTTCTCTAGTCAACACTTCATTTATTCCCATTGCAAATATTCAAATTTATAAGATAGCATTATGAAAAAGGTCACATACACAAAGGACAAAGAGCTTGCTCCATCCTCCAAAATCAATGGAAAGTTTCCTGTTGGTTTCAATGAGAGCAAGATTGGGCCCATAGTCCTTTTAATCTTTGCTCATAATTCTTCAAGCCAAGTTTTCTGCATTCAATGACTTTGAAAAAAAGAAGTCCCTTTCAATAAATTATTCAAAATCAACCTTGAAAGTATCTCCCTGTTAAAAATGCATTTATAGCTTTGACTGATTTTTAAAAAGAAGATAAGGAACAAGTTTTGCAGTGAGTCAATTCCATGGCTACTAACTTCCCATAATATGTTCCTTCATTATTTTTTCCACCATGATAAAACCTTGCCTATTCCTAGTTCAAGGATTTCATTATTTTTGTGACATGTGCAGCTCATCCAATAGCCTACTGACACATCAAATTAATTTGCCCAGTTTGCATACTTATACCTGAGACATCTAAAGGGCCAAGTAAGTATCCAATTTGCCGTGCAAAGTTAAGGCTCCCTCTGGATGTAACAGATGTAGAGATTCCCGAGTCTTATATTCACCAGTTAACATTCATCTGCTGCCCGTTCATATTGTCTAAATAACATGTAAAAAGTATTTTACCACTACAGTTATGAATAGCACAAACTAGGAAAATACAGCATCTTTCTGAAGCTGTAGTATCTCTTTGGATATTTTAGTGGTTTTTACTTGGCAAGTCATGAGTCTTAAGCTGGACCCTCTGCAACAGTCTCAGGCTGCTCCAGAAAATGGTCCCAGTAATTCAGACGATGCTACATTTCCTCCACAGCGGATAAAATGCTTGAAGAAAATGGCATTGTGCAGCTAAGGATGTGAGATTTTCAGTGTGTTCAGTTACCAAAGTCCTGGTCAGATTTAGCTCTTGAAGGTTCCAATACTCTTTGCAGTGTTGGCCTTACCTGGGTAGCTATAGAACTCTTCTTATAGTCTCTTTATTATATTCTTACTAAGTTCTTATTAATATTCTTATTATTCACCTATTATGGTTGCATTATAGTCTCTTTAATTTTCACTGCCTCTGCTTAATTTTTTCTGTGTTGTAACTGGGGATTTTAAGTAGTTAATAATTCACTAATGCAGCAGTGCCTGATCATATACAATCCCACAGAACACCCCTTAAGATCCTTAGAATCCACTGAACAGGCCTATTGCAATACAAACAGTAGGTGAACATTTGTGCAAGTCCTATAGACTAATCCATTTCTTATTTACATCAAAAGGAAATGTTCTCCATCATTTTGCATATGGGGTTGATCAGGTCCTATGGGCATAGTCCCTCAACCATCATCTGATTAGGTACACTTTTACCAAGGTCCAAGATTGTCAGCACTCTTAGCAGATCATAAGCTCAAAGGTGCTACACTCTGATGCTGCTCCTGCGATACAGCATAATCCACTGCAAAATGTTGCAATGACAATGTTTTTTTGAAGTATTTTTGGCTGAAAAGAGGTTAGAAAAGTTAGAAATTATTATGTAGGTAGATCATCCAGTGTGTTTTATACCACAATAAAATCTGATATCAATATAGAGCTTGAAAAATGCTATTTAAAATATTATAGAATATTAAAAATATTATGGAAATTTTATATTTCAAAAACCTACTGTTTGCACTAAAAATAAATTTGGAAAATAAGCAAAAATACATGATTTCTTTTAAAAGTAATATTCTATCCTGAAAAATGTCAGAAGCAGATTAATATTGAATCTTGAATATTAAAATAGTTATATAGTATTAGGACACTGCAAACCACCATACTTTTAGAGCTGACACTACTCATGAAGGTTATTTGCGGTTCTGTTTGTCCTTTTGCAAATCAGGCTACAGCTTCAGAAGGTAGAAGAGCCGTGCCACCTGCTATCCCAAATTTTCCTTCAGTGGGACAACACCTCACAGAGTCCACACTGGGAGGAAGTGTCCACGAAAGCAGCAAAGCAGATGAAAGAAAACAGATCTCATACAACTGACATTAGTTGTCCATGCAGAACTGCTGCATAGTACCAAATAACATTATTTAAAGTAGGTACCAGTGAATGCAATATCATAGAATCATAGAATCATAATATGTCTTGTGTTGGAAGGGACCTTTAAAGGTCATCTAGTCCAACCCCCCTGCAGTAAGCAGGGACATCTTCAACTAGATCAGGTTGCTCAGAGCCTCATCAAGCCTGACCTTGGACACTTTCAGGGAAGTGGAAGCCTCCACCACCTCTCTGGGCAACCTGTGCCAGTGTCTCACCACCCTCGTTGTAAAGAACTTCATCCTAATGTCAATCTAAACCTACCCTGCTCTAGTTTAAAACCATTGCCCCTCGTCCTATCGTTACATGCCCTTGCAAACAGCCCCTCCCCAGCTTTCTTATAGCCTCCCTTCAGGTGCTGGAAGGCTGCTATAAGGTCTCCCTGGAGCCTTCTCTTCTCCAGGCTGAACAACCCCAACTCTCTCAGCCTGTCCTCATAGGAGAGGTGCTCCACCCCTTGGATCATCTTTGTGGCCCTCCTCTGGACTCACTCCAACAGGTCCATGTCCTTCTTGTGCTGAGGGCTCCAGAGCTGGACACAGTACTCCAGGTGGGGTCTCAGGAGAGCGTAGTAGAGGGAGAAAATTCACCTCTCTGGATCTGCTGGCCGCAGTTCTTTTGATGCAGCCCATGATGCGATTGGCCTTCTGGGCTGCAAGCACATATTGTTGGCTCATGTCCAACTTTCCATCCACCAACATCTATACCACTATAGCAAAAAATCCCCATCTGGTCTCTTTAGAAGTTGAGATCTACTGCACCACCTACTCTCACCTAGTCTTGAGACTTCAAGGGTGTGTGTGACTGCAGGCCCAACTATTGTAAGTGAGAAGACAAAATATTTAAAATTTAAAGAGGATCGTTAAATTTAAGAACCTCTGGGACATTAACATCTATGCAGCTATTTTTGAAAATCTAAATTTTGGATTTAGATGCATAATATGGCAATGAGGTGGCATAGCAGACCAATATCCTTTATGGATTTAACACTGGAGATCCTGTTGGCTGTAAGGAGTCATACGGTGACACTCAGCTGGATTCTTAGAGGTTAGTTCTAACGAGAAGGCATGACTAATAGTAGAAAGATTTAACATCACAAAATAAGTTAAAGTGTAGCTCTTCAAACACTGTGATTTAAAAATACATTTCTCAAAAGGTTTTCAAACCTAGTGTTTGGAAATGTTGTACATTGACATTTCACATTGCTCTTCTTACTCCTCCAGATTTAAATAGCCTAAATAGTAAACAGTGGATTTGCAATAGTTGAAAGTCAGTTGGAACAAGTCAGTTCTCAAGTAAACCGATGTATACTGATTTACACCACAGTTGATCTGATTAGTCTTATAAGAGAGGCAGAAGCTCTAATAAAAGCCTCACCAGAAAAAAGTGAACTTATTTATTGTTATCTTTAATATTTTGTGAAAATAAGAAAGACTTGAAGATAAGCAGCTTTAATGCACCTATTGATTTTCTTTATTTAAAATATTAATGAACTGACTAAAACAAGCTATGTTTTCTTTAAAAAAATATCAGGTTTAAACAACCTGCATGATGTTTTCTACATGATCCCAAGTGTTTATATATTAAAAAACAAATTAAAACTGATTAGTTGATAATGACTGCAGATGCTGACCTTTGGAAAGATTTATTAGTCCTGCAAACTGTGAACTGGGCTACCTGCTCATTCTGACCTTGATACAAGAACAGAAACAGCAAATGGTAGATTTAACCCTTACTGATTCTAAAAATAAATTCCTGCTAAAAGAAACATCAATCCTCGTCAAATAGCAGAACTTCTAGTCTGTGAATATTAATGCAAGTTCAATTTTTTTTTAAAATGAGGTTATCCATGGGAATCAAATAAATGCCCTCTCTCTCCCTGTTTCTTTACTAGTAACTATATTTTTAGGTGATAGAGAAGATTTGAGGGAACATTTCGCTATGTCATCTGTACAGTTACACTTCATTTCCACTCACTGTCAAAGCAAGTCAGAAGTGTATTATGAATAGACTACTATTGCTTTACTTTGGTCTCATGATTGGTCTCATTCACTGTCCATTGCAGGCAACACAAATATTCTCATTGACTTCAATATGTGTGTGTACAGGTCCTAGATATGGAGAAAGCTGTAACTTGAAAGCAGACATTTATCAAGGTAAAAAGTCAATAAGACTTGTAAATATCTGAGAAAATGATTTAATTTCAATTTGACTTTTAATAATGATGATAACTGGAACTGCTTTAGCTTGCTTTTTATTTATTTATTGTAATTTCTTTTCAGGAGCCCATTAATTACTCCTTTTAAGCTCACAATTCATGTCTATTGACTTTAATATAGCCCATTGTAATACTGATAGACCCTGCCTTCAGCAGCTACTTTATGTCTTACTAAATTAACAACTAAATATCAATGCTTAGTCTTATGCTTTTAAGCATAAAACCGTCAAGTCTGGACTGTCTGGTAAATGGATTCACATCAGCAACAACTGGGTACATAAGTTAATCTTAGAAAGTGGGGGGGAGGAAGAAAGAAAGGAGTAGAGGAGAGGGGGATTGTTGGGTTTGGGGTTTTTTTGCCTTTTTTTTTCTTTCTTTTTTTTTTTTTTCACTACTCTGTGATCTACACTGCAATCTGTTTTGTCTGTTGCTTGTGACAGTATCACAGGGAACCTTGCTTGGTGAGATTGATTGGTACCTCCAACTTAGCCATTTCCTTGCAGAATGGCTGCCTTTTTTTGCCTAATGATGTTACATTTGTCCTGCAGATGATGTAGAGCATGCTGCAGAGGATGAACAGCTCTGCTCTGATCACTCCTTACTTGGCAAATACTCACACTTCACACCAACACTCCTCAGCACCATTAATATTATATATAGATACCCTTGTCACAGATTTACATTTGGTGATCCGAAATCAGGACAGGAAGGGTGAAGTGTNGTTGGTGAATAAAAAGGAAGTGATCAAATTTATATTAATGTCTTGACCTATATTCACAGTGCTGCTTTTTTCACTGCTCAACCCCAAAGTGTCTTTACTCCTGCAAACAGATTTCAAAAAGTCTTTAAAAACATGATATCTCTATTACTCAATGTGCATTTGCTTGCAATAAAATCTTTGAAATCACAATTTTGTGCATCAGTGAGAGTCCCTTGGGAGATTAATTAGTCGAGAAGCAGGGGCCAGGTTCTCAGTCTCTAAAAGGGTTTGTGTGTGATCTGCACATCCACAACTGGGTGCCCATAGAAGCCCGAAGCACTGACACTGTAAAACGCAGGGAGTAGTTGCAGAGTAACTTCAATTTACGTAAACATCTGTATATCCTATGTGTAAGACTTGCTTGAAAGTTCATTATGGAAAGAGAAAGAGCAGATCTTTGATATACACCTTACATAGGAAATGCAATACCAGCCATTCAAAAATGTGTCATGAAGATGGTAAATCAAAGAACTCAAACTTAGAACAGCAGAAATAAGATTACTTACAATATAACTTTTGTGTCTTTTATTTATGTCTTCTAATATTTAATTATTTAGCGCAATAAATTTTTAATCAGATTTCTCTCTTTGTCTAGCACATGGGGAAACCTTCTCCAGGGATGAATCAGAGTGTTGTAAAGAAAAATACTTTTTCTGGAAGAATGCCAGATTTGTTTTTCAGAAGACATAGCCCACAGAAGGTGTGGGGAATAAGGCAGGAGGTTTCCTAAGGTTTCTTACATGGCATTTGCTAAGTTGCCTACATTCATATCCTGATTTCTCAGTAACTCCCTTGAGGTTTGGAGGACAGTGTGCTAAAGAATCACAGAATCATAGAATGGTTAGTGCTGGAAGGCACCTTAAAGATCACCTAGTTCCAACCCCTCTGCCATGGGCAGGGACACCTCCCACTACCTAGTGAGATTGCTTGAAGCCCCATCAAGCCTGGTCTTGAACACTTCCGGGTGTGGGGCATCCACAACTTCTCTGGGCAATCTGTTCCAGTGTCTTACCACCCTCAGATTAAAGAACTTCTTCCTGAAATCTAATCTAAATCTACCCTCTTTCAGTTTAAAATCATTATCCCTCATCCTACCACTACACCCCCTGATAATGAGGTCTTTTCCTGTAGACTTTCTTTAGGTATTGGAAGGCTGCTATAAGGTCTCCCTGGAGCCTTCTCTTCTCCAGGCTGAACAACCCCAGCTCTCTCAGCCTGTCCTCATAGGAGAGGTGCTCCAGCCCTCTGATGATCTTCATGGCCTTCCACTGGACTCAGTACAACAGGTCCGTGTGCTTCTTGTGATGGGTGCCCCAGAGCTGGGTGCAGTACTCCAAGTGGGTTCTCAGCAGAGTGGAGTAGAGGGGCAGAATCACCTCCCTGGACCTGCTGGCCCTGCTTCTTTTGATGCAGCCCAGGATGTGGTTGGCTTTCTGGGCTGCAAGTGCACATTGCTGTCTCATGTTTCTCAACCAACACCCCCAAGTCCTTCTCCTCAGAGCTGCTCTCAAACCATTCTCTGTCCAGCCTGTATTTATGCTTGGGATTGCTCCACCCCCTGTGCAGTACCTTTCACATGGCCTGTTGGACTTCATGAGGTTTGCACAGGCCTACCTCCCAAGCCTGTCCAGGTCACTCTGGATGGCATCCCTTCCCTGCAGTATGTCGACTGCGCCACACAGCTTGGTTTTGCCAGCAAACTTGTTTAGGGTGCACTCAATCCCACTGTCCATGTCTCTGACAAAGATCTGCCAATACCAGACCCTGAGGAATCGCATTCATCACTGGTCATCACTTGGACATAGAGTCGTTGACCGCAACCTTTTGAGTGAGACCATCCAGCCATTTCCTTAGCCACCTAGTGGTCCATCCATCAAATCCACGCCTTTCCAATTTAGAGGCAAGGATTTTGTGTGGGACAGTGTCAAATGTTTTGCACAAGTCCAGGTAAAGAGTGAAAAAACACATTTTTTAAAAAATCTGTGCCCCTCCTCTGCCTGATTGCACCATAGATAATAAAGCCACCTTAGGAGTAACATGATGTATAGCAAAAATGCTGTTGATTTCTAAATCTCTGAATAAGAGAGTCAGAACTATGTAATTAATTAATTGTGTAGATTGATTTTTGCAGAAAATAGCCCTTAAAAATAATAATTTTGAATTGAAAAGTAAGAAATTATCAATTTGTACTGAATAGAATGCTTCATTCATGTATTTTTTAATAAATGAAATTCGATTTTTTTCTGGGTGAAACATTGCTTCAAACTGAAATAAGAACAGTTTCACATGGAACATGTAGAAAGCACTGAAATTAAATTATGTGCTTCGAAAAATCTGTTGTCAATCCAGAGAATATTGAAATGGACTATTTTTTCTGTCCATCTTAAAGAGAGCTTTTCATTTGTCTTTAGTATTTGTCAGTACCAAGTGTCCAAAATTGGTACAAATTGAGAAACTGTTGTTGGCACGAGGAAGCTATGTCTTCCAGTACAGAAAAATGTTATGACTGTTGCTCTGCTCTACCTGAGATTCCCTGGACCAGGGAAATGCTGCAGGAGGGAGAGAGAGTACATTCACAGAAGCAATCTGAATAGGTCTTGTTCTATAGAAGGATATGTACAACTCAAGCAGTATAGTGGAACTTGAACCGATAGTAAATACAACATTGCAACGAAGAGCTAAGGAAAAAAACACTATTATGAGTACTGCACAGTGACCCAGTAAGTTAAGCTCTCTCTCCTACTCATCCCAGGTGGCTGGTCAGCAGTAAGTTAATGGTCTCTTTATACTTCTGAAAAGCATATTCATATAAGTCATTTACAGTTCATTAAATACCTGCTCTTGATACTTGAAATACACATAAGAATGGTTTGAGTTAGATAATCTAAAACCCGACCTGTACAAAACTTCGTTCCACTTTCCTGTTCTGACAAAAGGGACTTCTGTCACTGTAAATTTTCTGAAAGGATTTGGCAGGAACTTCTCTGTGCTTTTCCATTTTGGTTAGCAGAGCCATGGTGCTTAGGTAATGACCTTGTTCAGTTTGGTCCTGTCCTCTTCTCTCTGATTTCTATGTCAGAATACCTAATAGTGTTTGCAAAATTTAAATGTTTAGATTTTCAAAATATGCAAAAAAAAGAATATTTATGCCACAAACATAAATGCTTGTGTGTTCATTCACATCTAGATTTATTGGCAATAATCAACTCACACATCAAGCATAAACTAATACCAGCTGATTACCATCAATGCAACTAGGCATGAACTAATACACCATAATGTCTCATTGCAATTACAAAGTTTTCTTATAAAATGTTTTAAAATTAGTTATGTTAATTTAGTTACAAGGCTAGCATGTACTGAGCAGGAAATTATGCTGTAATAATTTCAGGACTCACCACTCCTATTAACCAATCATATCACTCTTCTTCTTTCCATTTTATAATTATCATTAATTACCAGTTTATAATAAGTTTATTCAGTTAATTCAGTGCTGTTCATGCCCTGAAGCATAAACCAATACTGATATCATTTGAACCTGCGACTAATTAGAAAATTGTAGTACCATTAGGTAACTTGTTCTGTAAATTATTTCATCCATTCAGGTACCACGCAACTTTTTTTTCTTTTTTTTTTTTTTTTTTAAATTATGTACAGAAAAGACAGACATTCCTGATGAGTTCCTTTGTAGTTTGCCACACTGAGTTTTTTTATATTTTTGTTTTATAACAAAAATTTTATCAGAAATAAGAAATTAAAATAGACAAAGCTAGACAAGTCTAAAATAACTGCAAGTAGACAGTAAGAATCAAATATGCTACTTACAAAATTATTTTGTCTGCTTCCATAGCAGAAAAACCCAAAGACACAGACACCTGCAGGTAAAATTTGGGATTAAGGCTTCCAGACAATTAAGTGGAGTGTTTTGTTGAATAACCTTTTCTTGTACCATTTTAAATGGAACTAGACTATGTCATTGGTCAAGTACTGTAAAGGATGATCTTGTATTGGGCAGAAAAGATAGACTCTCTTCTGCCTATAATTTCTTTGTATAATTTTTTAAGAGATTCATTAAGAATTATTTCTTACAGTAATGCCCCAATTTGAACTGGAATTTTGAATACAATTTAACAGCTCAACATTTGTAAAGGAATATTAACACAGTAATGTTACTAAATACTACCTCTTTCAGCAGGAACAGTGTTTTAATTCCACTGCACTTATGATAGAGTGTCATGTTTTTCATGTGGATTAAATATACAGTAACCAACTAGAGAAGTAAGAGCTACAGTAGCAGTACTTATACATTTTTCAGGTGATGGAGTGAAATACATGTTGCCTTTTATGAGAGGTATGTGAGATCTATTATTCTCAGCTTAAGTGATTCCTCAACAAGTCCACCTAAACATTGCATTTCTTGTTCCAGAATGCAAATAATCCTTCCTTTAGTACTTTATTCAGAGGCAGCAGGATTGTCTTGCATCAGCTATCCCCAGTCTCACGGTGTCATTGTAGCAACCAAGTCTCAGCCAGGATGCAGCTGGTCATTCAATTACTTTCAGTGTACACTAGAAAGATGTGCACAGGGATTCAGATATTCTAGGTAAATATTCTACACCATATTTACAGATGACTGACTGTCAGAATTCCCACAAAATTAGCAAAATTATGACAGCTAGCTATCAGAACTGAGTGTGCATCAGTTGATACTCGTTGTCACTAGTATCCTAGGTCGACAATCCATTTCAGGTCTGCTCGCTACCACTGATGGACTCAGTATCTACATAACTAACAACTGTGAGAATATGGAAACAAGACTGTCTGTTATAAACACAATCCTGATGATGTTTCAATGAGTAGAGATATGATGTCATGTTGTGCATCATCTAATCATGGGTGAGTTAATTCACAGACAGGTGAGATACTAAAAGACAGCTCTTCCGTTTGGGTGCCACATAAGGTTAGATACACACCAGAGACTGTCCAATGTACAACTGGCCTCATATATCCCTTACATAGTTCATATGCTTCTCCTTTCAGCCTCTCAGATTCCTAAAACATGGATAGCTAAATGAAAACACCATATCTTGTTGGAGAAAGTGCTGTGTCAAAGGTGGTTTATTGGCCTGTTATTCCCTGTGTGGGCTTCTGATGTCAGGATTATGGTTGAGCCCATGAAAGTAGTCCCTTTTCTGTACTTTTTGCTTCTTCAAAAGAAACAGAGGTCAAAATGAAGACCTGGCTTTTGGCTCCCATAACTTTATGTTATGTTGGGCACTCCTGTGACCTCTTGGAGTTATGTCAGTCCGTAGGCTTACTTATTGCTGCCCCATCAAGTATGCCATTCTTGATACTATTGGCACAAATGTAGTGGTGCCTCTATCCAATCATTGCTGTTTTGCATGTAGACTTGACACAGGTAGTATAGGAGTACAGAGAAGAAAGGGGCGAAGTGTTTTTTCCTTCTTAGCTTGATCACATGTCTCTAGCTAGTATCTGTCAAAAACTACCCATGACATAAACCCTGAAACCACTAAGCCAGTCTTCCAGGGCCTGGAAATTAGTAGCCTTCTGTGTTTAAAATCTGAACTGACTCATTTGCCATTTCTTATGAAGCCAGCTTGTGCCAGCTCTGCTGTTAATTTAGCACTCTGCTGCTGAGAAATTTTCCTAGCAGAAAACCCACACATGAGAGCACAGGAACAGACAGATATCATCAGTGGGCCTCATCTTCTTTAAGGTGGTATCCCACTACCTTCGTACCATGAATAGGATGCAATAGGCAGAAATACATTTCAATAGCAGCTTGGCTCTGCAGTACCGTATGGTGCCGGACATAAAGGGAGGTGGAAGAACAAGAACCTTGCTGGGACGGTGACAGAAGAGGGGACTCAAGTAACTACAAATGAATTTGCAGTGTGAATGACCATGAGACTCATCATTTGTATGTTGAATCAGAGAGTGAATAGGTCAACAGTACACAGCATACCTGTAATCTCTGAAATCTGGTCTCATCCTCTCAATCTTTCTGTTGTCTCCAATTCCTCCTTTCATAGGTCCAGTTGTGCAAGGATGATTACTGCCTATCTGTTCTTAGCATCATAGAAACAGCCACAGTGATAAGGAGTAGTAGTCATTTTATGTCAAGTTTCTCTATCTCTAGTAACATGCTTCAAATACAGTAGCATAAAAGCTTCAAGTGTGCAATTATGGAATAACTGATACTTCACAGTGGCACTAGCTCTGAAAGAGGTTTAGATTTTATTTGCTAAATATTTTTTATAAAATAATTTTTTCATACTTGTTCTTCATATTGCTACAGCCTGTGCACAGTGATTAAAAATTCTGATCTCACATGGATCATTACAAAGCATGGTTTTGATTAATCAGAAAATTGGTTTAATCATTTGTTGCTAAGAATAATAAATGAATGGAGATGAAGTCCATACTGTTGCCTGTTGAATTATGAGTCTGATATCACAGACATTTCTGAGAATTCAGAGGAACTATCTATGTGAGCAAGAATATTCCTCTATATGTTTTGTCTGTAAGTTCTCACTGCTCCATTTGATGTATTTGAGCTGGTTTGCTGTTGTATCTAACATTTAATTTATTTCTGTATTCACAGAGGGTAAGCAAATATTAGGAACTAAAGTGGTGAGGCTTATTAATATTATTAGCTTGCATTTTGATTAAGGGAGTCATGATAAAATGCTACAGTGGAGAGGGACTCTGGACAAAGATAATTAGTCGTCTACAAACTTTATTCCAATACATTATGACATTTATACTTAGATAATAACTCTGAAATCCATGCTTTAAGAATTATTTGATAATTGTATACTGAATGTCATCATGGGTAGGGTAGGCTATGCCATTTCAAATACAAATATCAGCAGAAACAGCATTTCACTGATGTAGTCACTTTTTTAGAAATATCATTCACAATTAAATATCACTCATATGCTTACAAGTTGACCACAAACTACAGAACCTTTATTTATTGTATGTCTAATAAGGCAGAATATAGGCTGAAAAAATAAGCAATCATACAGAAAAGCACTCTATCATGAGGAAAGGCTTTCGGGGTGAATAGTATTTTGCAGGCAATGGTAATGCTGGTGTTTGGTTAAGTTCTGAGCTCTTCACTTCATGATCTCAACAGTGTCCAACCGACAATGAGATTTAGTATGTGTTAAAGATTTATTTTCTACAAATATGGGAGATAGGAGGTGAAGACCTAGCTGTGAAAGAACACGAATCGCATTGAAAATTCTCTTTGGGTCACTTCACATTTCAGATCAAATTCATTATTGTCTGATCACATTTATAACCTATAGTCAGGGGAATAGATCCTACTCACTCCAGTAGTCCTGTGGATTTGTGTAAATACAAATGTGTATTATCCACTTTATATGCATGTGTAACTTTCACTTTAATTAATGAAATATTATTTCATATCAATAATAAAAGTACTGTTGGTTTCTTTCACATTTAAAAAACAGTCAGTTTACATACACCCAAGTGCACAAACACAGGTGTACATTCAAACAGAAACTAGATTTCTTGGTTACTCTCAGCACAGTTCTCTGTAGATGGACTTCAGCTCTTTGGAAAAAGGAGTATATTGAAAAAAGGGAAACACATGACGTAAAGAGCTTTTACCTAGGTAAAAGTCAGCTGTCAATATGCGAGTACTGGTCTCAGAAAACTAATACCAACTGTAGTTATATGTCATGTACCTTTATTCAGAGTGTTGTGCATTTCCTGTGATGGGTCAGCTCTGTAGAAAAAATAGTCAGAAAATCAATAAGGAGAGTAAGAAATGAAATAAAAAGTAGATCTGTTTTAGGCAGAGTGGTTTTTCTCTTCATCACTGGCATAAGTAAGCATTTTATAACTTGTACCTCCCTGCCTGCTGCTGAATAGGTTTTTTGCATGCAGTGTGAAGACTTTTGATCAAGGAAGAGCAAGCAGAGCACAGAATCCACTGCAAAGTCATTCTAAACTGATAATCCTTACTGGTGTTTCATGTACTTTCACATACAAAATCTATGAGAATATAAGAATGATCTGAAGTAAAACTGATGTGTTTCCATATTACATAGGTTTGCAGGGTACTGGAGCTCATGGCTCTTCTACTATTAGTTTCTGACAAAAATACTGTCTGATTTACCCATTTGAACTACTTTTTAATCATGCCCTGTGCATAAGCAATACTCAGCTGAAATCCTCATCTGCAGAGAAGGGAAATTCACTGCTACACCAGTCTTTAAAACTGCTGAATGAATCCCTTCACTCTATTATTGTCCCTTTGATCTATTCTAGCTCAGATATCCTAATTCAGGTGATGGCCACCAGGGTGTGAAGCAGCACTCGACCCACTTGGAGTGAGTGGTCCTACGTGTAACTAATTGGTCCAGCATCCAGGTGAGTTTTGCTGAACTGAGGTCTCATCTCTACCCTACAAAGGTAGAGCTTCAACTCACACTTCATTTTAGGCTTATCTGCAGCACTTCACCTTCCGTCCATGCCTTTCTGTGTGGGACCTGATACCTAAGAGATGTCTCTGTGTGGAGTAGTTTAGAATCATAGAATCATAGAATTGGTGAGGTTGGAAGGGACCTTTAAGATCATCAAGTCCAANCTAGTTTACTGACAACACAGAACTTAAACTTCCATGTAACACCATGGCAAAGATAACCTTTGGGAAAATAACTTCTTCAACAGAATTAGTATCTGTTTAAGTTCAAATGCAAGCATATTCACATCTGAAAAACGTGTGTGTATAGAAGCACTACTTTATAAGCAGAATGTGGATACAACTTATTACCTGATTTAATTATTTTTAATTAAGTGAAAAACACAATTTAGATTTCTAAGGGGGAATTCTATCACAACTTCTCAAAGTCTCAAAAGTTCTCAAAGCAAATTGCAGTGAAGTAGAAAAGTGTTATTTGTAAGGAAAACTGATATTTATAAAGGAGAATAGTCAAAGATAGGCTAAATGAATTAATTAAATAAAACTGAAATTCAAGTCAGAATCAAGACTTGATGCTACATCACTGCAGTTCAGTTATCCTTTACTCTTTCTGGATAATGATGTTAGTGCCTCTCAATTTCAATTGAACATTTATTCTATCAAATTTCTAGCAATTTGACTTTTCTCCATTGCTGTGCAATGCTTCCTGGAACCTCAGCTTCTTTCTGTATCTGAAAGTTGACAGTGTGGCTGAGAAATTCAAGCATCTTGTGGTACTCAGCAGCAGTTCACGTCTCTCAGAAATCTTTCAGGGTTTCCGAATTGAGGAATAAGTGGTGCTGAGAGACTGTGTATTAATGCTTTATGCCAAAAGAAAGGGATTTCACTGTTCCAGTACAATATTTTTTTTTCATCTGATCATGATAGTGTGATGAACCCTCATTTTGCAGATTATAATAGGAAATGTGGATAAACTACAGATTTTGTTTCTGGGCCCCAGATTTTACAAAGTATGCCAATTACTGTGTGTCAGAGAGATCTCTTTCATCATCTCCATTTGGAACCAGTGCTATAAAATTTGACAGACCTGAATAAATTAATTTCAGATTCTGGAGAATGGCAAAACATTAAGTGTTTAGAATAAGCAGCAGAACAGTGATTTCAACTTACCTTTTGTGGATCAAAAGAGAGACGTGAGCTCAAATCCTAATGAATGTGTCAAGAATTGAAACACCAGGGAGAATTTATGAAAGTACAGTCAACCAAAAATAGCTAAATATTTTGATCTTCAATATCCTTCTATTAGAGGATGTTCATTTCCATGCATTATTTAGTTTACAAGTATTGATGCACTGAATGAGTTTTAAGAAACAGCAGGGGATTTATGGCCTTCTGATTTGTTATCTGGGTCATGAATATAAGAATTTCATTCTAATGTCCTGGAGCCATATCATGCCATTGATTTTTTTTAAGCAGATTTTGCCATTGATTTAAATGGGGAGTTCTGCTTAAAAATCAATGGCACAATATGGCCCTGAGACATTAACACATTCAGAATATTGATGGAAAATGAAAATAAAACCTTTTTTCAAAAGCTTTTTCTCTCAAAATATTATCCTTTCCCCAGAAGGTCCAGACATTCTACTGGATGTTCTTAAATTAAGCATAAATGCTGTTGAATTCAAGTTAACAATTAGATTTTTTTTTCCAAAAAAACCATATGACTGGCATTCAACCTTTTAATCAAATAATTGACTAATCACTCACTGTGGTACAGCTTCACAATCAACTCTTCTAAACTCATCTCCCTTGACCCCCTCCTTGCCACTTTCCCTCCGCACTTCACTTCAGAAAATGTTCAGTACAGCCCATTAAGGAACACTTTAATTCAAGAGGGTCTGGCTGATCAAGAAAAATTAAGCTCCTAATAACAGCAAAATCAAAAGAAATTTGGACAAAATGACTCTCCGCATCACAGATTTTGTTTACTAGTGGGTAATTAATTCTCCACATATGTTGGGAACATCTGTCGCAGTGACCTGCCATCGTATCTGTGAAATGACTGCTGTGCAGCTCCTCTGCAGGTCATTAGCAACGCTCTGAAAGGAATCTTCCTCTTTCTGCCCAAAATGGGCAGCGCTCTCTGGGGTGTCCGCATCCCACGAGTTGCCCAGGTCTCTGCGACCCTGCTCCTCACCTGCTTCCAGCACCACGCTCTCCTTCTAGATCATGCAGTGCTCAGGGGAAGACCTGGTGCCTGGTAGAAAGCTATGTGCAAGGTAGACATTGTTAGAAAAACCAGATAGATTTCATCTGCTGCTGCGTCAAGTTGAGTTTTGTCACACGTTCATGGGTTAGACTTCTCCTCTGCTAAGAAATCACCCTAATTGAGGGCCTTAGCAGCTAAACTGTTTATTCTGTTTCTACTTGGCCAAAGGGTTTTGATAATTGGAGAAAAGGAAGGGAGCTTTTTTTCTCTGTCTGTGCAAAGCTTCCTTTTCTATCTGTACCGGGACAGGACAAAATAAGGATGTGCCAAAGGGAGCAAAATAGAGGCCAAGTTTCCAGGCTCCATATTCTATGTCTGTGTTAAATTATTCTGCAATATCCAAGGGAAATCTTCCCTGACTACAGAAGTGAGATATCGGTGAATACATGTGCAAATACCTTTTTTACCATAAGCAAAGCAAAAATTATAATAAATAAACACAAACATAAAAGGAAAAGCCCAGAATCTGTACTTGAATAACACATATAGGTCATATATTGGCCAAGTGCTGCTCACATGCCAAGGCATAATCACATGCTTCAGAGCTTTAGACATTATTTTCAAGGTCACACAGAAAATATTCTTCTGGTGAGGCAAGTTCCCCTCCCTCCCTCCTCCCATACCCATAGGGAGTAGAATAAGCTGAGGAGGGTGAACACCTGCAGCTCTTCTGAGACACCTGTGTTTACGATGAATGCCACAGAGACAACAAAACTTTCAGAGGAAACAAAAAAAGATGCAGACATCAAAAAAAAATTAATCTGAGATATCATTATACACAAAACAAAGCATTTACTGTAAGAATCATGCATCTCTCTCCCTAATATTCTATTACATACAAAAATTCCAGCTCCTACCATTCTCAAATTTCCTTTAATTTTTAAATGCCTTTTCTTACCTTCCCTAAATATGTATTATATTCTTAAGTCTAGGATTAATTGATATCTTTAGGTAATCTTCTAATTTTTTTTTTTTCAAGGGACACTGCCACATTGATATTCTGTAGGTAGGTCCAAGCCAATGTAATATGGTGTAACTTCATTGGTACCTAAGAAACAATGCTGATTTGCATCCACTGAGATTGCTGGAACACTCTGTTTATTAAAAAACAACAACAACAGTATATCCTCACCACCATTTCAGCTAGTAACAGGGAGGAGAAATCATAGTTTTAATATTTCTTCTCAAATTAAGAAGTTACTCTTATGTGGTAAAGGCTGCCCCACGTGTAGGTTGAAATAGACCATGAAGAAGTGACCATGAATCATGACATATATTTTTATATCAAATAAATGTCTTACCATTGAGCAAAATTGGTTGCATTCATTTTTCAAGATACAGAGTTTGTTCATATGTGTACAAATCACTCCAATGAAATTGTAGCTAGAGCATAGGGCTGGGAGTTGGGAGATGGGAACTATTCCTGGCTCAGCTGAAGACTACCTGTGTGACCTTAGCAAATATCTTAAGACTCGCAGGACTGATGGATGCTTAATGAGATGATCTGTTATGAAAAATGAGGGTGGGAGTTATGCATTAAGAATATATATGTATGTGCATGAGAAGAAGAAGGAGTTTCTGAGGCCAATAATTAATTAATCGGGTCAGTGTTTTAACCGGTTTTACTACATTGTACATATAAACTCTGAAATTATCAAAACTGTAGAAGCAAGAGCAAATGCAAGAACTGCATCATCAGAGTTGCCCCCTGGTAAGCAATAGAGTCAGTAGGCAGTTCTGAATGAAACTGCATTCAAGGCAGGATTTGGTCTTGCAATTAAGAAGAGAACAGGCTGCCTGGGCAGCTAGAAGTGACTTTGATAGCAGGGGAGAAAATGAAGTTAAATCACTGATCCTTTACAGTAGCTGAAATATTGAAGAAATTTTCTGGTTGAAGACATGAAAACTTGTTGCTTTGTTTTTATCATGGGGATTTGTTAGAAGGGAAATGTATTGCATTTCTAGCAAGAATAAGACTATATGTCTGGGTTCCCCACATGGCTCTGGGACTCAAGGAGAGGAATTGGAGAAACACTGAGAAACAGAAAATCTGTTAGTGGTGCAGGGTCTCTGACAAGTAATCTCAGAAGCTGCATGGCCTGCAGGAGACAGCACTCACATGTACTTATGTACATTCATATCCATTCAATTGCTATCTCATATGTGTTATCTCATATGAGTTATATGAAATATGTGATAGTTATTGCAACATGGCAAGATTCAGAATAACACAAAGGACTGAATCAGTATATTTCCAGTTAGGACTATTTAGCAAATGCTTCAGTGCAGATCTTTTTCATTGTGGATCACAAAAACAATGATGAGAAGCAGCAACCTACCAGCATCAGCATAGCAGGGATACTCCAGCCATGGGCAATATACGACTATTAAGTAATATGGGTACATCCCCATTTCTATTGCTCAGTCCAGTTCCAGAAAGTCAAGAGGATGAGGGCAGAGGGGAGAGAGTGAGCATAATCTCAGACTTTTCCTTGAAGCGCATGGCAAATCTACACACAAGCACTACACCATGTACCGTCTCTGTTCTCCTGTAGTACCTGACAGTGTAGATTCTTCTGCATTCCTTCAACCAAGAGCCTACAGAAAGTTAGCTGTGAAAGAGTCAGAGCAGCTTTGAAAAATAACAGTGCCCCAAAGGCAGAGGGATATCAAAATGGCTATGGTCACCCATAGACAATTTCTCCAGAGACTCTTTCAAAGATAGTCTGAAATATTGATCAATTTTGTCAGAACCTCTTGCATATTAGATTTTTGTGAAGAGATCATCTCTGCCCCTCTTCTCACTTCTCCCCACACATACCTCCTCCTTCCTTCAAGCTGGAAGATATTGGAGGGAATCCTTCCAGGGAAGATTTTAAAGGTTTACTTTCCCCAGATTCCTCCCATGTCGCATTCCCCCCACCCCCTCCACAGCAGGCCCTGATCTAACCCAATATTGTTTGCTGTTCCTTCTGCAGGCTGTAATTTCCAGCTCTCCCAAGGGAGCAAAACTAGCAGCCAAATACCTGCTGATGGCTTTGCATGTGTAAATCCATAGCAACTTGATTGAAATCAGCAAAATTAGTTTGGCTTGACACCAGTAAGAAAAAGAGCTGGATTTGACTTATTAGCACAATAATTGAGAAATTAGTTAGATTACACTAAGGATTTCTGTGATAAAAACACTTAGCTTTCATTTAACCAGTGCAAAGGTAACAGCATAATTCCCTCAAGGAACGTGCAGAAATAGCAGCCTATATACAAAGAAGAGAAAACCTTAAAGAGGAGTACGCTGTTAGGGAGAGTGATACTAATGCCCAGGAGAGCTGTATATAATTAGCTGTCATCATTTACATGGTTAGTTTCTTCACCACATACACAATATACATAATTACAGTTCACTTACAAAGGATTCATTTGTTGTGTTCCGTATCTTATGAATTTTTATGGCATGTAAGTCAGTCACCATTAAGTTAAATTCTAGGCCAAAATTTCTAGAAAACTTCTGAACAACACTCTCTTGCAGATTTCAGGGGAATTGGCCATGATTGTTTGATATTACAGTTGCTAATCCTTCTAAAACTCAGTGTTTACTTTTTTGTAACTACCTCAAATACTACAGTTGTTACTCATTAAATGGTGACACTTGACTTAGTTACAACAACTACAATTTGCCACTTCTTTTAAATGTCAAAATTTCAGAAAAAGCTTCAGAAAATTTCATTCAAAATAATTCAGTGATTTCAATTAACATTAATAGGGACAAAGCATTAGGGACAACGTAGGCATGAAAAAATCTCTGATGCATTCATGGCAGTGGATCTTCCTGGAAGAATGTTTCTCTGTTATTTACACACAAAGGCAGAGGAATTAGTCCAGAAACAATTTTTAGGCTCAGCTTACAGTGGGATGCCTCCAGGAAAGGACTGGGAAATGGTGTAGGATACATACTTGGAGCTTCTTTTAAAGAAATTAGCAAACATAAACCCCTCTATGTACTCTTGCAGAAGAATAAGACTCCAGACTGCTTTTTTGGCCCAGAATTTGATGCTGGCTTGAGGGCAATATTTGAAATCCACCCACTGTCATTTCTATGCTCAATGTCCTTCAAATTTCTCAGATCACTTTTGGCTCTGCCCTACACAGTCAATATTGGTGCTCTTTCTGAGGTATTTGTATGTGAACTACAATATGACTGTTAGTAGCTGTGGTGTTACTCATTAATATATTTAGATTATTTTTTAAATTAGTTAATTATTTTAAATCCTAGTTAAGAGCTCTGGATTCTTTCTGAGATTTGTAACATGTTTCAAAATTTGAAGACAGGTGTTTCCCTTTGTGGTCAAACACTGAAGCTTTAGCAGAACTCAAATTTTTTCAAACAAATGTTGTGAGAAACTAGTAGCTGCTTAAAAAATGTTATTCACATGGCACTTCAATAATGTATTTAAAATGCTGAGGGACATAGCTATGAAGACCTGCATGTACCACACTTTGCTACACACTGTGTGAATTTAAAAATTTGCAAAGTCCAAGCAGATGCTGTTACCATGACAAATGACTTTTTAATCAGTCATAATTTTGCACTAAGTGCTGTATAAGTGCCCTTTGTTTCACTACTTAAACTGTCAATGGCTAACAATGGAAGTCACAGACTAGTGCCTGTTATTAAAAGCAATGGAAAAAATCAATACAATTTTTAATTAAAGGTGCCCAATGACTCGAGCTTTTAAGAAAAGAATTCTCCTTGTCAGTACATTTTGCCTTCAAGAGCTTTCTGGCAGTTCAGAAGTTAACACACAGACAAACAGAGGTATTTGTACTGTTCTCTTGGAAATAAGAAGAGAAGGGTGTATGAGGAGAATTCAGTGAAAATATCTTCTCTTTGATTGGTATTATTAGGGATGGGATAAAGTACATAAGTACTGATGTCCGTGGAAACCCTAGAGTATGTTTTTCATTAGACTTTTAAAAATACAGAAGAATATATAAAAAGATATCCCTGTCAGTAAAATTCATAATACAGATTTTTCTGTACACACTGGTGAAGAAGCAGCTTGAAAAAAACTTCCTATTGCTGTCTTTATTACTGGAGTATTTGTGTTATTGGCTGCCTCAAGCACGTAGTCTTTGTTTAGTCTCTTCTTATCCTTGAGTGCTCAGATGGGGTTTTTTTGGTCGTGTTTTTCTGATACCTTCTGTTTCTCTGTCATCTGCAAATGTGTTTGTTGAAGAAGCAGCTGTATGTTTCACCCATGGTGATAGAATCTTCAGTGGTGTACCTTTAGTAGCAGTACTTCTACAACAGAAGCTGAACTCTAATTTCTCAATAGAAGAGAAATTTAACAGGAATAAATATAAGGTCTGGGCCAAATAGAAGACTTTCTGGGTACTTGCTGGATGGGCATACCTCTTAAGCAAGCAAGCATTTAAATTAGGGTACGTTTCCTGGATTAGATTAAAATGTATTGAATGGCACAGAATATGAGGCAAAAGGACACTTGAATACCATAGTATATGTTCACACACGTTACTGAAATACCAAGTAATTTTGCAGCATGTGTGTACCTGAGAAGACCTATGAAATCTTACATCATTTTTGTATTTTGCAGAAATTTACAATCACAGTAAGCATAAGTGTTAAAGAGCATAATCTATTCCTTCACGTAAACAGCACTTTTAGGGTTTTATAGATTTAGATTTTCATCTTTTTTGTTGCAAACTGAAGAATGTTGAATGCAAACTGAATGACTATGAACCACAACTTGGAATATGAAAAAATTCTATATTTGTAGGAAAAATCCCCCTGAATTCGACATTTGACTAAATACTGGAGCAATAATGACAGACTTCAGGACTCCTCTAATACTTTCAGGAATTGTATGACAATATCAGTAAGCTGATCCTGTGAGCATTACATGGTTAATAGTGCTTTTACATCCTTACAAGTTGTTTTCTTAAGCAAAACCTAGTTTCTAATATAAACCATATATTCCACCTTATATTTTTGATTTAGTTGCCTATGTCTTAACTTTTTTTTCCTCTTTTATTTTCCTTTCTGTGATATGTCAAGAGTAACCTGTTTGTCACTGCAGTAGCAGTTAGCATGCGGCATTAATTTTCCTTGCTTAAATTACAGGACTTCCATAAGGAGTAATGAAGAAGAAAATGGCAGTGGCAGAAAAAAACCCCACCAACTGTGCATAAGAAATATGCATAAAGCTAGCAAATGAAAAAATACCACTGTAGCAATGCTTCGGGATTTGACATTGCGTCCAGCACTGTTAGACACAACACTTACCCATCCTTGCTAAGATCCAGGAACTTCTTACTCTGTTTCAGTCTGTGTCGGTCTTTCTCATTTGCTCCCTAATAA
Organism: Rhinoptilus africanus; assembly: GCA_013400135.1. NCBI lineage: Eukaryota > Metazoa > Chordata > Aves > Charadriiformes > Glareolidae > Rhinoptilus > Rhinoptilus africanus. Next base: position 259,870 of record VXBO01003401.1, read on the forward strand.
AGATTTAGATGTTGGAACTTACTTCTTTAAAGGGAAGTTAGAGGTGTGGAGTAGAAGTAGGTGAAGATCATTTCCCCTGTTTTCTGGTGGCAACAGCAACAATCTGCAGTGACTTGTCCCTCAGTGCAACTCAGGAGCACGTTAAAGCACACCATTGAAGACATGGTTGTTCTTGTGCCTTTAAAAAGTCCTATCCAGCCCACTTTCCATGACTGCCAGGCAAGATGTGATATGGGATGAGGTGGGTTTCAGGGGTTTGCTATCAGGACTGAAGGAACTATGTCAGACTTTTACTGTCTGGACTGAAGTAACTTCGGGTAGCTGGTTAAGCTGCCTCTGTGGTCACTGTGCCCTCTCAGAAATGGTACGGGAAGGGTCTTGAACTGGTCTAGGCTGTTAATGTTTTATACGACAAGTGGCATACACTCCCTTGGGTTCCTTTCTCAGGTTATCATTGCTGAAGCAGAGCACTCAGCTGAGCTGTTGCTCCCATATCCAGAATGAAAAGGTGCCCAGAAAAAGATGCCTGTGGAAGAGGTAATTGAGAATCAGGCAACAGAGCTCTGCAGGAAGGACATGTCTGGTACTCAGAATGTTGTCTCCCTCCAGGCTCTTTGGGTGCCCACTTGCATACGCTTGGATAAGTTGCCAAGTTTCCATGTCTCTATGTATCGGAATCTAGAGTGGCCTTTCAAACACCATAAGCTCAACAGGCAAAAGCATCATGCAGGTTTAAAGAAAAAAATTACTGCCCTTCCCAAAAGTATCTGGTATCTACCTCGGGTCTGTGTCCTCCAGCAGTGCACTTTTCCCATTCCTGTCTCAGACAATGAGCAGCAGTATTTCTGGGGAGTTTTTGCCTTTTGATCTCCTCTCTGATCTAATGCAATTGTCCACTGGCAGAAGCGCTGTGAGGTGCAGAATAAAGTAATGAAGCTAATCTGATTTCCACCCCCCAACCCCAGTATCTACATGCCCTTATTATATTAGATTCCTAATGAGATTCTCTGTCTGCACTCCAGAAACAGGGCTGAAAATGTATGTATATGTGGGGAGGGGGGGAATGTTGTGGAAGGTTGCCTCCATTTACATCCCATCTTTAATGGATAAAATCTGCCCGTCCTTGAGTTGCAAGGATTGTTGCAATTTACCTCCAAGATTTCTTGAGGGAAAAGCTTCTAAAATTGCCAAGAAAAAATACATGCATTTAACAGTGACATGTTTTTGGTATGGCAACAAATGTAAGCTCAGGAACAGTAAAGGGAAGAATCTTCTTGTGAAGGTCTTGTTCAGTCTTTTCCTGATAAAGCTGTAAGATATCCTGAAGTGGGTGGAAGTGTGTTGGAGTGGTTGTTCCTGAGCTGGAATTGCCAGGAAGAAGCCTAAATGAACTAGTTTTTTGTTGTTAAGCATCAAACATAGTTACTTACCTTGTGAGTAAAGAGGCTGTACGCTTCTAAAGGTCCCATGAAATGGGATGCAGTGATGCATTGCTTGCAAAACATTCAATCTATACTTAATTCTCCCTAAAAAACCAACTCTTATCTTCCTCAGCTGTACAGAGCTGCCAAGTAGTTTTTAATAAAGAAGGTGAGAACTACTGGATGCTGGAGAGCTACTTGATGCTGAAGAGCTGAACAGTAGTGACCATCCCAGGTTAAAATTCACACACCAGAACCATATTTCACCAGTCTGATCATAAATAAGTCCTCCTGTTAAACTGGACTAGACACATCTTAGAAAACAAAGAGTATTGCTCAGAGAGTAAGATTTATATATTTTTTCCTTGAAGGGAAAGTTGCAATTTCAGCTAAGTCACTGAAATGTACCCATTGTAATGCAGTAACAGGGTAGCCATCACATAACAGAGAAAAACCTCTGGCCTCTCTGCAGTTCGATGAAAAGTCTTGTAAGCAAGGCCTGAATCGAGTTTCATGCATGATGGGCCCAAACTTGGTCACTTCAAAACTGAGTTTGCCATTCAGTCCAAAGGCAGAATTTTTTTTGTTGCAAAGAACCCTCATGACTGATTGGTGTTTGTGGGTAAAATGCCTTTAAAAGAAGTTTAACAGCCTCAGCTGGGTCCTTCATGGACAAAGGTCCATATCACAGAAGCACTATACATAATTCACCACAAGAGAGCCCCAGAACTAAGCAAGAAAGCCAAATTACCTGTCATTTCCAGAAGAAGTGTTCCCCTTGGGTCAAGGTTGAAATCATTGGTAAACCGATGTGAAGAAGATCACATTGGTCTCTGTATGGATTCCTTCCCAGTGTCAGGGCTGCAGAGAAATAAGGGAGGCAGAATGAATGCCTACTAAAATTTCCACATTATTCTCAATACGTATTCACAAACCAGCGAACGCCTCTATGATCAAAGTTTGAGAGATACATGCAGTTGTGATGGGGGGAGTATCACTGTTTCTAAAGCAGCATAGATTCTTTCGCCGAAGTAAAACAACACTGCTGGCAGAGCATGTATTCTGTTCACAGGGGCGTCCTGTCAGAGGTGCAAGGCATCATGGCTTTGTCTGAATACAAAAAACACCTCATTATTGCCCTGGATAGGAAATGCTGCTAGTTACAGAGAGCAAGTATGACTTCAGGAGTACAGTTCATGAGAAGTAAATGCCATCTGGCTGTCATTAAGTGGCTGATTGTGGTTTTCTGTGATTGACTGGTGAATGATTGACAGGTGGTAGAGAGGAAAGGGATATAGTGTGTTATCCAGACATGCCAGCCTTTTGTTTCAGTCCTGTAATTTTTGTGGTGTGTGTAGCTATCAGGGGGGCAATTTTTCTTTCAATCTCACTCGAGCTGCAGCCTCCATGTCAAGTAGACCTGAAGTCTGCAGAGAAGAACAGGAGAATATGGAGAGTATTTAACCGTACACTTGGACTCTTGCAAACCTTCACAGTTGAATTCTATGAAAAAGAAACGGTGTCGTTTAAAGAAAGTATTTTGTCCTGTCCTCCCTTTTTCACATGCTTACCTTTCCTAAGGCTGTAAGGAATGAATTTTTGTTCTGCTGCATTCAGTTTATGACAACTTTATACATTGTAACATTTCAACAACATCTTTTGTAAATGTTTTTAATTAAAAAAGCAGAAGCTGAACTGTTAAGAATTATAAAAATATACTCAAATTAAGCTTGCAGTGGTCCAGATTTATGCACTTAACGATATATTTGTGACTGAAGTGTTTGTTCCACCCTGAACAGGTGGACTTAAGCTTAAGTTGTGGAGCAGGGTTTGCTTTCTTTAAATAAGCATAGAGTGAACTGGTTTCTGGAAGTGCAAGCCCATGACAAAGGCTTTACGAAGAGCTGAATCATGAATACTCAGTGTGTAGTCTCTAGGAGGAATGCATGCCACGGGAGTGGGTAGGAGCTGGTTTGCCTTGCCATAGCACTTGCACATATTTTAATGACAATGCTTCAAATTGCTCATGTTTACAAGATCTCACCAAACTTACAGTTTCAACAGTGCCATCCTAAGGCTGGGAAGCCTCCAAAGGGAGGTATTGGTTGCAGGTAGGGGCTATTCTGAGCTGGGAAGATGAAGCAGTTTCTGAGGAAGGCTCCAAGGTCAGTAAGTGTGTGAGTAGGGGTGTGAGTATGGTAAGAAATCACCTTGATGCAGCTCAAGATGGTGAGTAGTATCTAGTGACCATGCCTCAAAGCACAGAGATTAGAAATGTGTCTTTTCCACTGCAGGGGGCTAAATTTTGCCTCAGTGAAGGCTTTGGGAATGGGGTAGTCCACGCTTGTGAAGTGACTTGCCTATATGCAAGTTAAGCCCTACTAGTTCGGTTTAGGCATCATTTGCACACTTAAGCTGATGTCTCCTTGAGAAAAATCTTCTTTGATTTCAGCACTAAGACTATTTTTTCCAAATAAAGAATTAAAATAACTTGAAGAATCTCAACAAAGATATTAGATCAGAAAAGCTGATAAGGACTCACTGTTGATATTGATGGGGACTTCTGCTTAAAACTTGGTGTTTCATTTCCTCATATTTATGTAAAAATCTTTTACTGAAATCCACGCTTCTTACATAGCTGAAAGAGCTTTCAGACCAGACATATTTTTTTTAAGAGAGTTTCTAGATATGTTTATAATTTTGAGAGAAAATTAACAAAAGAAATAACTTCCTCTGTTTTGACTATCTGCAGTAGAAAAATAATCAATATAATGTCAATTCGGATGGAATAAATATTCACATAAAGCTCATTATTTGTAGAAGTACATGAAACTCAAAATAATAACTAAAATACAGTGTTTTTCAGGTGAAAAACCATCCGTAATCAATGTATAATATCTTTATATATTTAGCAAGCAGATGACTATATACACGGAACATAACTAAATCCACACAAACAAGTTTTAACAGTTCCCATGGTAACTATATAATGTACAAGAACCATCTAAGTAGATAAAAAAATGAATTCATGTTGGGAAGCCTTGCTTCCTAAATGCCTGTTACTTTACAGATACTACTAAATGGGATGAAATGTTTCACAGGAAAGAAAAGGGTAGGATCCTAATTTTATTAAGACTGAGTAAACATGTTACACTTTTTTTCCTTTTTTTGGTGTTTATTATGTTTGTGCACTGATAGAGAAAGTTGCTCTAGCACACAATGCAATCCTATCTGTCCAAAACAAAGCTTGCATTCCAGTGCATTCCAGCAAAGAGCGTGTTCTTACAAGAAAAAATGACCTACCTGGGATTTTACAAGTTATCACATGCAACTCAGTATTTTACTCTGGGAGTCAACAAGACTACTGCTGCTTTAAGGAAAGATGGTCTCCAAACGGTTTATGAAGCGATAGATCATATATAAATAGGTTGTTTGCTCTCAGTACAGATGCCATCATTACTAACTACTTTCAGGCTCTTTGAGAGCTAAATAATTTCGTAATGCATCATTGAACATTTAGTTGCTTCGATAGCAGATGGTTTCAGGGGTCCATCTGCTCACAGCAATGTTTTCAACAAGCCCCCTTCACCTTCACCAAAAGGTTCAGAAACATTAGAATATTAATTCCTCACCACAGGTGCCTTTCTTCGAGCCTCCCCATACACAGGCATAGTGGGTCGCACACTCGTAAAGACAGAGGTGGTTTCTGAAATATGTGACTTAATCTACTGTGTGTAGACTACTTCTATCAGTATATGAAGACAGCAGCAATGTTAGGAAATACGAAGCATCACGTTATCTGGAACATAGCTTTCGTTTGTCAGGGGTAGATTTTTAATAGGCTTGCATCTAAACATAAAGAGTTGAATAAATTTTAATAGTATGAATAATTTTAACTGTGCACACACAGTTACAGTTGCAGTTAACTGTGGGTACACAGTTAAAATTATTCATACTATTAAAATTTATTCAACTCTTTATATTTACATGCACGCACAGTTAAAAGATCAGTGCACAGCATAAATATCCAGGTACCAGCTGCTGAAAAGAGAAATCTGATGTGGCGGAATACAAATGTCAAATATGTATTGACTTGTAGTGCTAACAAGCATAATAGCAAGGGAATAAGTTATAGTAATCTTTCTGTAAATTGTCTATCCTGTATTAACTCTTGTATGAGAAATACAGTGAAGAAACTTAAGAATGAACTGTTAAGTCTTTGTTGTATTTTGTTTCCTTGAGCTGAGTTAATTGCAGAAAAAAAAAAATACAGGGGTCACAGACTTCATTTGGCAAAGGAAATAAACATTTGATCTATCAACTAATTGGAAATGCGTTATTCTATCATCCATTTTTACTGCAGTTTTCTTAAACTATACAAGAGGGCTCTCCGAGAAGAACACCTTTTGACGGAGGCTGGGCTGTTGAACACCATTGGGACATACAAATTGAAGGAGCCTTTGTATCTGAGTTACTGCTTCTGTTATTCCCAAGAGAGTTATCTAGAGTTGCTCAATTATATGCTGCCTGAATGTATATATTTCTACACAGATTTTCAATTTTGTAAAGTGTTTGGAAATAGAAATTAGTCTAGAATTAACTGAAAACAGCTTTGCATGTGAAGTTGTCCTGTCTAAGAGGACCTTTATGCAAGTAACAGAGATTATTAATGATTTATAAGTCAGAAATAACACTTCACAGCCATGTAGTGTACACTGAAATAGGGGATGCTTCAACTTCTGCCCCTATATGAGTTTGCTAATTTTTCTTGCTTATAAATTGGGGTATAAATATACTTTATCTACTTAGGTATCTACTTTATCTACTCCCTCAAAAGCATACTTTATATATACTTTATGTATATATAAATATATATATACACACACACACTTTATATACTTTATGTATATAAAGGACCTAGCACAGCAGTGTGCTCCACTTTGTTGCTACTCAGGAGTTTCTTTACCTGTCTAAATCTAGAGAAATTGTCATCTTAAAGCAATATAGTAGGTTTGACACAGCCTTCAGAAAAGCAGATAGTAAGGTTTAAATTACCCTCTGTATGTCTGAGCACTGCAATTCAAAAGCTTTTGAAAATGTACATTGCAACATATCTTTGACCACTGAAGGGTGGTTTCATGATTTTATTTTGGCACATGACATAGCCTCCTAGTCCTGACTATGTAGCTTGGTGGAAGTGGCTATAAAACTGGGCTGAAAAAAAATAAAACTTGGTCTGAAAATTTCATTTTCTTGTCATTCAGTCTGACTAACTTCATTCCATGAAGGAGAGTTGTAGAGATACTCCCATCAGTAGTTAAGCCAGCCACTGCCTTCTGAGCATTAGCAGCAGACTCCTGGAATAAGCCAACTAAAGACATGTCAGCGTTCTCTCTTTTGTAAAGTACAGCTCCAAAATTAATTCTCATGAAAGATTAATCCTGAATTTTGCAAGTAGTAGGATAATTTTGCTGTCTATGTGCAGCTCAGGCCACACTCAGGTCTTTCTTTCCTCCACTTCTGAGTCAGTGAAGCAGGATAACAGCCATTTTTGAAGTTTATAGTCAGTGGGTCCTGGACAAATTTAGGATGGCTTCTTCTTTCCCACCAAAACTTGATTATTTAACGTAGTATACTTGGTATTTACTGTACAGGAAACAGAAGGGCTAAGCCTGGAGGTCAGGGTGTTTGATGAAGGGGACAGGCTTCTAAAGCAATCTGGGGAAGAGACGTGAATTGTTGTCTCCTTCCAATTACGCAAGCACCTTAACCAGCAGGTAATGCTAAAGGCCACCACCACCCTTCCAGTTTTGTCAGTGGCCCATGAGGTTCCTTTATGTATTGCAACTCCTTCCATCCTCACAGCCAAAACTCTGCTGAGTTTGAAACTGTTTCAACATCAGGAATCTTTATTTTGTATATCATGAATTGGGATGCAGAGTATGGAAAAATAAGATTTGAGGGAGATTGCTTATTTTGTTTACCTGGGAAATAAAGTAGTTGAATCCATATTACCAGCTTCCTGGTGAAAAGACCCATATTACATACATGCAGATACATCAATCACTTCAATAACAGTTGAATCTCAACTGTAGTTTTGGACATAAATGTTTTTTTTCTGCATAAATATACAGTTGGGGTTTTTTATGATTTTTACCATGTACAATAAATCACAGCTGTAAACAGCAATTTTAATAAAAATCTGTCATGTAAAATCATTTTATGAAAGCAGAGGTTTTATTTGCACTGTACTTGGGACTTAACATGTCAATAAAAAAATATCTTTTCCTTAACTGTAGCAAATAGGACTGCACCTGCCAGAGTAGGTGTAATAAAAGAACAACTACAGTCCAGGGATGGCTAAAATAAGAGTCCCCAACGCTGAAAAATCACTAAAATGGAAAAATTAAAATTTTAAAAATGTGAAAGATCTTTCTGTAGTTCTTACCAGTGAAAATACTTTGTACTCTGCATGTGTATACATCCACGAAATAATAAAAACAAGCTTTCAAGTGTGTTCAAAAATAGAATCAATGAGAAAATCAGTTTTGTGATGGGAAGCAAGGGATTCTATTTATATTGGGGCTGTCATTCCCATCTACACTGTCTACTTTGTTTTGTTATAGCATCACATTATTGCTTTAGATGGCTGTGTAAGGTTGTAATGCTGCAATCTTTCTCCACTGTGTAGCATCACTGACATTTTATGGGACTGCTCATTTTATGACACTGCTCTTTTTTGCAGCTGCAGAACCTCAGTCTTGATAGCAGATGATTATTTTTGGTCAGTTATCACATGCTTAGCGCAACAGAATTTCATACTACAGTGGACAAAATTCTGACAATTACCAAATAATTAGTTCTCACTACTCTATAAAAATTAAAAGTCAAATATGTCCAACACCTGTTACAAAAATGTTCATCATAGTGTTTTCTCTAAAAAATGGAGAGTTGTCAGCTCCCTCAACTTCTCAGGTATTTGATTTGGTGCACAGTCCGAGTAAAGTCAAACCTCCCTGAGAAACGCAAAGCCTGCAGATAGGCTGTTATACCTTCTTCTTTTATGTTACTGCATCTTACTAAGCAACTACCCTAAATGAAAATTTCATTCTTTGTTCTGAAGTCCTTGGGATGGCTTACATACATGTGGCTTGGATCTTGTTTTTAAAAAATGAAGATAATTTCCTTGTATACACTTTTCTGAAGATTTTCAGGTAACTATACTTGTGGATACAAGAACGGAAGGAAAATATGCAAAGAAAACTGAGACCATGTGCTAAAAAATATCAAAAATTAAGAGGATCATATCTGATTCAAAAACCAATCCAGGCTATATTTTGAAAACAATCTGGTAGCCTTTCCTTTCTCCTCGCACTTGGTGAACCAGTATTTCTTTTGCATTCATATCGTCCTATGACAACTTCCTCTTCATTACCTTTCCCAGTTCAAACTGTGAGTAATTGTTCACAGAAAAAGATAATATATCACGTTCAAGCTACAGGACAGCCCAGAGCAATCTGAACGATACTTGTGGTTGACTATTGCAAGATGGGATCCTAACAAAAATACAGTATAACTAATGCTGATTTTTCACATTGTAAGCCCAAAATAGCCCCTCTCTTCCCCTCACTTCCAGTCCCTCCCAGGATTAAATCTCAGCAGACTTTGACTAGTCAAAGTCAAACATCACTAGTCTCATCCTCTTGATTTGTTTCAAGCAGAAGCCATCAACAACAACCTAAGTGGAAGAAAGAAAAAAGGAAAAAAAGAATGAGAGTGTAGTAAAGATGGTGCAAATATTACAGGGAACAATTAAGAGAAAGTTTAGTCTAAGTACATTAAAGTGAAGTGGTAATAGGGCTTTTAAAACCAACCTGGAGAAAATATTCTGAAGCTTGATATTGTGATGTCAGAAGGATGGATTAGACAGTTTTGTATGTTATGAATATCTCTTAACTTCTGTATATTCAACTTACTGATTTATAACTAGAATCACACTTGATTGAGTGTCTGCTGGGTAGTTCAGCTGATGCAACGTGCAGCATGAGTACAGAAGGACCCTAAAAGAATCAACATTTGAATCTGGCATTTTGTAAAATTAACAGTCATTTAAATGGAATATCAAGTCAGAACAAATTGGTTAGTATTTGCTTTATGAAAACCTTTTTTGCGACGTAGGATGAAACGGTACCAAATTTACCCACATTACCATATTCTCTGACATTTACCTCTAATTTACCACTAATTTTCATCTGGACTGAAATTTTATGACAACAGTCACCACTGGAACAATCCGGCTGCTTCCAGATCAGGAGAGAACAAATTGCTTTGTTTTTTTCTCTCCAAAGGAGGAATAATGGCCAAAGCATTGATGTGATTCCAGATCCTGTTCTCCAAGTCTTACTGTACTAAGTATTCCTAACTCTATTTTACCTTGCTGTGTAGAACACTGAAGTAAGAGGGACAGGGAAACCACAGGTAAAAAATAACATCACCTAAGATTTTTCAGTTTTGACCCAGAACTGACATGACCTATAGTTCTGATATTTTAATGTGCCTCTGAATCACCCTGATGTTAATATGATGTCATTTTTGTATGGCTATATGGCCATAGTTAGTGAACCTTAGTAGCAGTTCAAAACATGGGACTGCAAGTGCTAGTTTTCTTATTTGTTTTAAACTCATTTGTCATTTCAATATTGGAACAAAACAATTGCAAATTAAAATAGAGTCATTCAAGAAAACTATTTCTGGCATTTATAAAGATACTGCAGCTACTGAATAGCTGACCCATGATTTTAAAGTGTATAAATTATAGTGATTAAATCTAAGTCAGTTTAAGCATTTCATTAAACATGAAAGGCCTTACTGGAATCTGTGTATGGTTTTGATCCACAGCTAGCTGAGTTTTCTTGCTTTCCTAGTACCAGCCATAGTAGTCATTATTCCCCTATTTTACACGTTCATAAAAACTCTTTTTTAGTGAACACTAAAATATCTCACATTACTAAACTACATTGATAAAAGAGTATTTTCGTACAGAAGATCTTTTAAAGGAGGTTAAAATTTAAGCTAGAAGTATTATCAGGTAAGAACATAATCTGAAAAATAGTATGAAGTACCTTAAATCATCATATCTGAGCACATAAAGACAAAACATGCTGTAGAATGGGAGAGAAATGCAGTTATTTATATAAAAAGTGATTTATATACACATACACACACTTACCTCCATATATTCCTACATATCAATACTTTTTTGATTAATCACACACTGAGTTCATACATTTTAATTATAGAAACCTTGCCCATAGGTTCTCCCCTGTGCTTTAAATACACAGCAAGATCTACCTAATGGGTTCTCAAACTTTACACCTGCTGTATTTCCTTTACTTTTTGCAAAGCCTTGACTGATAGCTTTTCCCTTCTGTTACCTTCATAACACTTCCAATCTCCCAACATTATTTTACAAGGAATTTCAGTAATTTTCTTTCCTGGCTGCTATGCCTCTCCTGCTAGTCCTGCTTACACGTCTAACAGAGTGCAGGATTATTCCCCTCTTTCTGGCCCCTGGGCTTTTCTTTAAAAGAAAAAGCTAACAAACATGCCAAGTTGTATAAAAATGTGGGATGTCAGTGCTCTGGTGAAATACTGACATTCCATGTCTGCAACCCCAGTTTTTGAGGCAGTTTACATGTTGGAAAACCACCAGTGGCAAGAGCAGTTGCCATTTTGAATTTCATTCTGACTCTCACAAAAACACTGTGGAAGAGACTATCAAGCTTTTAATTTCTATTTACAAATGCGGATAGACAGTGGTCTATGTTGGAATGATGCAAAGTATGCCAAATCAATTACTGTTTGGGGCTGCACATTTTTTATCTGTATGGTGAAGGCTGGAATTTCACCAGATATCTTCCTTAAAAAATTTAATAAATAAAACCAGAAAATACAATAGGTGGGGGCAGGAAAATTTTAGCTTTTTATTAGTTTTTAAAGTTATGAATTATAAGTACAGAGACAATCAAGCATGTGTTTTATGAAGTAGTTTCCTGACATTGCAGTGTTTAAATTCAGTCTTTAGTTTATCAGTACACAGTTACCTTTTTGTTAAGGAAGTGCAAAGAACTTCCTATATTTTTGTGTGGATGATCACTTCCCACTACTTCAGATTGATAGGAATTTAAATTATTTCACACTATTATACGATTGAGAATCTTAATAACCTATTTTTAACTAATTTATCTTTATGTTTTTCTTCATGAGTGTTGCAAAATGATTGTGCATATTTTTCTAGTTAAGTGCAAGTCCAGTGTGGCACATTAATCTGCTCTGGCACGTTAATACCCTCAATCTTTTTTTCCTGAATTTCCAAATGTAAATTAAAATACTAAAATTGAGGTGACTTTTAAGTGCAGTAGCAAATCTGTGTACAGATACAAAGATAGAATATTAAAATGAAACTGAAAATATGCTCTGGTGCAATTATGGGTCTGTAGATACAGAAGTAGAGAGTAATCCCATTATTTCATTAATGAGTTGCTTATGATTAAAAGATAACAAAACAGTGCATAAAAATAATTAATACAAGTAAGGGTAACTTTTATTATTCTTAGAGGAAATTTGTGGTGGCGATAGTTTCCAATTATGTTACTTTTTGGTTTGTTAAGATGATGCAATTGTCTTGTTGACCATGGAGTTTTATTCATGAGGTGAACATATATTAACATCTAAAACAAAGCAAGCAAGCAAACAAACAAAAACCAAAAAAGCTAGATAATTATTTTAACTTGATTTATTTATAATTTTAATTAATTTACTGAAGTCTTACCTGCAATAAACAAATCTGTATCATTGTTTTCATCTGAAGATTTGGCCATGTTACATAAAATTTAGTTTCTGTATAAAACTGATGAGATTCTTTACATAGAAGTGGATGCATGGGTTTATTTTTTGTAGTAGTACCAGAAGGTTCCTCTGAGTAATCACTAAGAAAATCTTCAATTTATAAAATTCAAGATTATAGTGTAGTATATGTGGATATTCACTCTTTCTGTTGTTATGAAAGCTGATATTCTGGGAAATATTTTCCCTCTGATATTTTTAATAACTTTGTGCACATATAATTGCACTAGAGAGGAAAATATTATGATGTGCAAAAAAACCCTTAACAAACAATATAGTGTACTGAAGTACCAGATGAAACTTTTTGGACTGACCAGTAATCCAGTCCATATCAAGTTAATTATTTATAAAAGTTATTATTTATGAAATCTTAAACGTGTCTTCCAGATGTGTACACATTAATTTGATGTTCCTTCTCAATATAAAATTGCCTGGAGGCTTTTCAGTTTACAGACAGCATTTTTTTACCCAATTCAGAAGAAAAATTGTGAAATTTAAATTTTCTCCAGAAGAAATTGGGAGTTTTACTTCTTTCCTTCTGGCTTATCTGGGAAAGTCATCTCACCTTTGAGAAGCACCACAGTACACTTGAAGTTTTGCAGCAATCCTGCAAGCTCCATTTTTAGTTGATGCAGTTTTCCTTCCTTGTTTGCATGCCTGATTTTCATCCTTTGGAGTTAAGAAGATTCCTAGTTTTGGGTAGCTTGAGTCTGTATTTTAAGAAAGGGTGTTCAATTCCAGCTAAAAAAAACAATAACATCATCATGTTGTTCAGGGGGGAGAAGGATGGAAGAAGGTGGCTATTCAACCACTTAAACAAGTGCCCTGTTCCCATTTCAGAAAAAGACAGGGGCTCCCTGCACCCATTTCTGCTCCAATTTAATGAAGTTGTTAAAGTAGTGAGACTGACAGGTTAATTATCCTTTATAAAAGGGGGACAAATTGAACTGTGTCTTTCCATCATTTTTTGATAAATCAAGAAGCTCCTGAGGTGCTCAGATGCCACTCTGGTGAATAGAACAACTAATCCACTCTGCTATTCTTTGCTGACCCTGGTCCCCCCATCGGGGCCTTGCGCTATATTGCAGTTGGGTTTTGTTTCACATTCAACAGATTCCACTTTATTATAAATTCAGAAGGATTTTTTTCCTCCATATGTTGGTTGACAGCTCCCCTGAAATAACTGATGGCTAAATTTAAACTCTGATGAAAATTAACCCGAGTGTTAAATGCAAACAGGAGCTGCTTGGAAAGAAAAGAGTTATCATGGTAAATGCCAAACGGTGGAAAATGTGTGTAAATTAATGGAGTCTCACTGGTGACAAGCTGTCAGGCAGTTTGATGGCTCTCGCTAGTGCTTCAATCCCACTGAAGTTGGCCAGAGGGCAACATGGACAAGTCCTGCTTTTCAAAAAGACCGCGGGATGCTTGACAGTAACGCTAACTAGATCATCTAAAGTTCATGGTCAAATAAGATTTTTTTTTTTCTTTTTGCAAAGCTTTGCACTAAACTGAGTACATGCACAGCTGGGCTATGAATGAGATATCAAATCGCAGTTTCCGTACAGCGGTCAAAACAGAATGCGGATTTTAGAGACCAGAGAGTCCTGGTGAACAGAATTCAGAGAAAGTTAATTTTAGACAGATGTTAATATTCATGTATTGCTGTATTCATTGAGCATAGAGTAATGCTTGAGGGTTTTCTGGATTAAAATCTCCTTCTCTAGATTGTATTTTAAATGGATTTTAAAATTTAGATTAATTTTAGGGTATCATTGAATCCCTCAACTGAAGCATCCTTCAGCTCTAAAGAAAGCTTTGATATATATATGGTAAGATACACTTTATCCCCTATTTTTTATTGTTTTCTGCTATTTTATTTTTCAGCATTTGTATGCAGTACATTTAAGAAATTAATTAGTGCTCTGCTGCTTTCAGGAGCAGAGCAGTCTTGCTATTTATTTCTATGGAAGTAGTGCCTAATTCTGACAGTGCTTAAATACTCTTATAGTCTGTTCCAGCACAGTTTTAACATGACATAAGCTAATTTAGTGGGAATTAAGTTGAAACCACTATAACAGATCTGTGTGTGGACTAAGCTCTTACAGACCTAAAGGAGTCTGTTTCTGGCTGTGTTTTTTTCAAAAATGGAAAAGCACAATCTGACTTAAAGCAGCAGTTCAAATAATTAAATTTTTTTTTTGTTAAGTTACGTTCCTAGTCAAATTAGCAAAGCTTTTACCTAAATTGTCTAGATTGGCCACAGAATGTAAGATACAATAAAAATTTTCTCTAGTGGATAATTCACAATTGCTAATATTTATATGAGATTAAACAACCATATGCCTTATGGAAAAGATTGTCCATACTGGTCAAGATCATTTCTCTTAGGCTAATGCTCAAAGGGACTGGTCTTAAAATCTTAGTAAATGGCACACAATGTACAGAGAAATTATATTTGAATAATACCTTGGAGAAGACAAAGGATGAAGTACAGAAGTACTCTCCATGATCCATCTAACTGATGTGACCCCACATGTCACCTCCTGCGACTGATGGCACTCACCCACTATTCTCTTTGTCCATGGGCTTTCTTCAGCACTTTAAATGCCCTTATCAATCTGAACAGCACCAACTTCTTGCAGTTCTTCTTTCCCCTCTGCAGAAGTTTAGCTTCTCTGTGAAAAATACCTCTGCCAGGGAAAACAAAATTATGTCCAGAGTTAGTAACCACTTTCCTCTGTATAAAAGCATATCAGTCTTGACTCCTGTTACAGTATGAAACTGGAGAGCTAGATGAAGGAAGTCTATACATCTTGATACACAAAGTTTGCATCTTACACTGGGAATTCTTGATTGTTTTGGGTGAAAATCAGCTAATCTAATTCTGATAGTTTAGTCTAACTCGTAAATGAAGGTGTTTGTCTTTCATTGTGTTTTTCTTTCCTTAAACCCTGTGCGTGAGGAAGGATGATAACTGATATATCATTACAACCAGGTATTAAAGCGTGGCTTAATGATAAGCATACAAGAAGTTCCATCATCTTCAGTGGGATTTCTTATATGGCTAAAGTTTGTTCTCTCATTGCTAAACTGTATCTGCATCACACGGTGTACGGTTAGAGAGAAGAAAGAAATAATTCAAATAGTCTGAATTCTCTGTTCCATTTACTGGGTACTTGTACAGGTAGAAGTGGAGTACACTGGGGTGGTAAGTAGGTAAGTCAATACCACACTGAGGAAGCCTTTGCTCTTCATCACACTCTCCTTATAAATTACCTTTAAAGAAATAGTTAAAATAGGAACTAATATACAATCCCTGCCTTCAATGAAAATCCGAATGTCACAAAAACTCAGAACCAACATAGCATTGGTTACTTTCTAGATTTCTCTCATATGCCTGCAGAATATACACACTGTTTCTTAAATGAGGAAGGTTTGCTTACCTGTGTAGTTAGAAGCAATCTCAGAACTTATTATTCTAACTACTTTTTCATGTATTTCAAGTATTTAAAGACTTTTTGCTGTATTTTCATAAACCTGTGACAGATAGCACTGTGTGGTGCTGCTTTATCCTTTCATCATTTGATTTTGAAATTTAAATTATATAGAAGGAAATCCAATCATTATAAAACTGTTTGCCAAGAGAGATCGTTTTGTATTGTGTTTCCAAGAATGTAATACTCAGGCCAGGTTCATAACTGTGAACATAATCTTTTTTCTGTGACCCATACAAGTTAAACTGTGGGCTTCATCAATTTCAATAACCCTTTTGATTGCACATTACTAACTATATCACGGCTTGGACAAAGATGTGTGTGCTGGTTTTGACTGGGATAGAGTTAATTTTCTTCACAGTAGTTAGTATGAGGCTACGCTTTGGATTTGTGCTGAAAGCAGTGTTGATAACACAGAGATGTTTTCATTATTGCCGAGCGGTACTTACACAGAGTCAAGTCCTCACACCACCCCACCAGCGAGTAGGCTGGGGGTGCACAAGAAGCTGGGAGGGGACAGAGCTGGGACAGCTGACCCCAACTGACCAAAGGGGATATTCCATACCAGGTGACGTGATCCCCAACATGTAAAACTGCGGGAGGAAGGAAGAAGGGGGGGATGTTCAGAGTTACAGCATTTTGTCTTCCCAAATAACCATTACGTGTGATGGAGCCCTGCTTTCCTGGAGATGGCTGAACAACTGCCTGCCGATAGGAAGTAGTGAATTAATTTCATGGTTTGCATGACTTTTGCTCTATCTATTAAGCTGTCTTTATCTCAACTCACAAATTTTCTTACTTTTACTCTTCTGATTCTCTGTCCAACTCAGCGGGAGAGGGGAATGAGTAAGAAGCTCTGTGTTGCTCAGTTGCTGGGTGGGGTTAAGCCACGACAAGGTAGTTAACCTGTTGCCTGGAGTAATCCTGATTTCATTTAAGAGAATAGGATTTTTGTTGCTACTTCACTGGACTATGTGATTTCATCTGTAGTTTGAATAAAATAAAATTTGCTTGTGTAAAAAGACCAGAACTTTGAACTAGACATCACACTGCACATGAGCCTACAATGACATACTCTTTACTCTCCTGGTGTGCTTTCATCACTTTTCACATACCACTGGAAAGGATGAGAACACCCTTACGCAACTCTGAGTACACAACAGTCTAACAAATAGGGGAATCACATGAAATGCACTAAATTAACATCTTCCAGTTTCTGCCCAAGTGTTACGACCATGGATGTATTGTGTAGATACTTCTTTCTTATGCATCCCAAAGTGCTGTCATGAATAAAAACTGTCATTTATGCATTCCTACTGCACATAGGGTTAGAGGACTCTTCTTTGTGAGTTGGACTTACTGATAAAATAAATTATGGTTAGAAATAATTATGTTAACCTGATCTTTGAAGGTTCATGTGATATTCAGGCCTGTGAATTTGCTAACAAGAAATCACACTGACTGGAATGAAGCCCAGGCTCAGTGTGGGAGTGACTGCTGCTGCTGCTGCTACATAGCACTTGAAGATACATGACCAATCTGTTTCCTTTTCTAGTTTTATGGCATGTGCTCCTGCTCAAAGACCACAAGGTTGGTGGACTTTTACTTTTGGGCCAATGGCTGTATATAGTGTCAAAAATTTGAACCTTGGATACAGCTGAAGGAAGAGGACCTCCTTTCCAGAGCTTGTGGTTTCTACTGGAGCTCCAAAGAGACAGAACAAGAGCTGATGAGTAGATTAGTTCCTCTTTTCCTCTCTATCTTCAAAACAGAAGGCTTTCTGCAGGGTAAGCACGGCATGTTTAGCACTGCCTTTATCATTTGCTTTAGGTTACAGAGACCTCATTGGGAGGGGAGGGACTGCAAGAAACATCCGCTGCAAGATTCAATCAAATATCCACAGCTCTGTGATTCAAGAGAAGGCCTGTTTTCTATTTCACAGACAGCATCCTTTATTTCTAGACACTGTGAGATAGTTTGTTTCCTGACTTAAACACACATGTGTGAAATCAGAAGATAAAATATTGTACAGTGCTGTCAAAATGTGAAGAGACAGCTCAAGCTTGAGTACAAATCGTAGAAGGCCAAATGAGCTGGCTGTGTACCCAATGTGGGTTTCAAGAAAGCTAGACAGAAAGAGCTCTACAGCAGAGATAACCTTAAAAGGGACTAAAATATGGAGTACAGCAGCAGTTAATGTGAAGCTGCTGCCACTGCAGGTGTGCCTCTTCAGGGTGTTAAACTGGCAGCAGATGAATATAAATAAGGTGCACAGAGAAGGGGAGGAGGAGAAGGGGAAATTAATGAACGGTCTAACTGCTGAGCTCGGTAACACACAATGAAAACATGTTGAACTTGACATGTCTGTGCTGCTGCTTTTGTAGATGCTGATGGCTAAACAGTGTCTCTAATAAAAAAAGGCAAGCTACTCTGTATCTTAGGATTGTTATGGTAAACAGATCATTTGTTCGCTTCATCAATAAAAACCTGATTTGTTATTAACTATGACTTTGGCCTTGTTCCTGAACAAGGGCATTTAAAGAGAAAATATTTTCTAACTCTGGAGAATTTTTTTGAAAAAAAAATAATATTCACAACTCCTTAGGGAGCTGTAATCTTCAGTGTCCTATATTATGCTGCATTTTACAACACAGGGCTATGCAGAGATACAGAGAGTCTGAATCTATCTCCAAAACAGGAAGCAGTGAAAATCTGTCAGCATGGTCCTGTGTAAGTGTTATTTGCACAGCTGGAAGTATAGAGCAGATCAGATTAAAAAACTTTTGGTCTCCAGCTAGTGTGTCTCACACAGGGTTTTGCTGTGTTATGCCTCAGCCTCACTGGGAGCTGGTAGAGGGATTGCTAATACATCTCATTTCTGCTGGGAGCTAACATGCCTCTGTGTCTACCAGTAGAGTTCCCACAGCATTTACAACTCTGTTGATGCTCCTGCCCAAAATTGCTTCCAGTTTGGCAATATTTAAGTATATCATTAACTATATAATGACTAAGTCCTCACAGATGTATTCCTCTAACTCTTCCTTGGTCAGTCATCCCCTCTTTTTAGTGACTATATAATAGAAATTCATAGTTGACCCTTGAAAGCTGACTCAAGGATTACCCTTATTTTAATGAATATCCTAATCCCTGATCTGGAATATCCAACTCCTTTCCTCAGGGAGACTTGCAATTTTTCCATGTAAAGATGGAGTCAGTAGGATAGGTGGAGAGTAACCTACCTAGAAGACTAGACTGTTTCTAACATTTCCCACACCTTTTTTCTATCAACAAGCAGATGCATAAGCACAATTGCATATTTCTCTGCACTCACATTTAGGTGTTATTGGTTTTTTTTACATTAGCATAGCTCATATAAGCTGGTTTTGCTTAAGAGTTGTTCTATTGCATAAGAACACATTAATTAAAAGCGAGTCTGCTCCCAACTTTTGTACAGTCTCAACATAGGAAGTAGTAACAAAATGTGGATACAGACAAAACAAAAGGGAAATACAGCCTAAAAAAGAGGTGTCCTTAGCCCACATGAGGGTTTACGGTGTACATACATCCAAAATCTCTTCATTGTGTTTCTGTTGATGCTACTGTTGAACACACAGCAAATGAGAAATATAAAGACAGTGAAATATGAGTGTGTAATGAAAGATAGCAGTCCAAACTCATCAGACGTGAGAATCTGCTTTCTCCTTATCAGGAGATGATGGATAATTTGTGGAGAGATTCTGGAAGTGAGCATAAATGATGAATCTGACTCAACGGAGAAAATGACGTTGCAATAATCAGGATGTGAAGTGAGCAGATACCATCCAAGAGCTATCTTTATATAGACTGACATAAAAATCTATATCATGAAGATGTTATACAATAAATATCTCCAGGGCTTAGACACAGGCTTCTATCTAGGCTGTGCTGAAGATAACGTCCAAGATATTCACCAGAGGAACTGATAATAGCAAATGCGAGGAAGTAAGGAAGTCTGTGTAGAAAGTCACACGTCAGAAGGCATACCAAAGTTTGTGTTTTTCTTTGTAGTAAATTTCACTTATCATTAAACACGTGTGAAGGGAAATCACAGCGTTCAAGATTTTATTTTGGACAATATATGACGGATTTATGTTTAAACATAGAGGCTGTCAGAGTATTTAGAGGAAAAGCGTAAAGAAAAACGCTGTGGTGACAAAGAACCAAAGCTCAGACTCTACAAAAGTTGAGCAAAGATAAAGAGAACTCCTAAGCAGTATGCATAGGGTGGTGGGAGGAGAATAAGTCAAAGCTGATGGGCTGAAAGTCACGGCAAGATGGCAGGCTGACATATCATACTTAAAGGGATCAAGTCAGAGAGATGTGATTTAGCAACAGAGACCAGAGAGGAACAGTAGTTAGCACAGAACAAGTAAAATGTCGGGGTTTTGTTGGAGAGAGGGTAGAACAGTTGAAACTTGGTTGCAGGACACATGCAATTGGCAGATGTTAAGAGAGGAAAATGCAGCTGTTGTTCACCTGACTCTTCGTCATGGATGCTGAAGTGTGAGAGGAAGAAAGATGACAAGGAGAAGAGCAAAGATGCCATCAGTCAAAATCAGAGAGGAATAGTAAGGGGAGAAACTGAATGAAGCAACTGGGGGCAGCAGTTAGATGGGGGCTGAGAAGGACACAAAGGTTTACTGCAGCGTTGTTTGAAAAAAAAGAGATGCTGGAAAGGTTGGAGGGGAATGGGAGCAGCCTTTCATGTACAAGGAACACGTAGCATGTGAGGGAGAAAAAGCACAGGCAGCGTCCCAGTGAGGAGCCCTTGTGCCCATCAGCATCAGTAAATGCAAGGAAGGAGGGATGGAAAGGTTTTAGACAACATTCTGTGGAAAGAGATAGAAGAAGAAACTGAGAGTAGAAGAGTCGCATAGACCACAATACTGAGAACAGTCACACGGGAGAGATGGACAAGTAATGCAAATTTGGTGGATGGAAAGCTGGATGGCTTTGCACAGATGTCAGTGAGGGGTGGGGAAGAGGGACAGAAGAAGTGGGAGAGTTCCTCAGAAACAGCTCTTGTCAGCCCTTTGCACCCTGTACCAAATGGTATCTAAAATCTGTATTTGCCTGCATATTTCTAAACTGATGACCCCAAGATTTTTGACTTCAGCAAGGCGTTTGACACGGTCTCCCACAGCATCCTCCTAGGGAAGCTTAGGAAGAGTGGGTTAGATGAATGGACAGTGAGGTGGATAGAAAACTGGTTGAAAGACAGAGCCCAGAGGGTTGTGATTAGGGGCGTGGAGCCTAGCTGGAGGTCAGTGATGAGTGGTGTTCCCCAGGGGTCAGTACTGGGCCCAGTGCTCTTCAATATATTCATCAACGACCTGGATGAGGGGATAGAGGGCACCCTCAGCAAGTTTGCTGACGACACAAAGCTGGGAGGGGTGGCTGACACCCCGGAAGGCTGTGCCGCCATCCAGAGAGACCTGGACAGGCTGGAGAGCTGGGCAGAGAGGAACCTTATGAAATTCAATAAGGGCAAGTGTAGGGTGCTGCACCTGGGGAGCAATAACCCCCTGCACCAGGACAGGTTGGGAGCTGACCTGCTGGAGAGCAGCTCTGAGGAAAGGGACCTGGGAGTCCTNGGAGTCTCCGTCTCTGGAGACATTCAAAACCCGCCTGGACGCGTTCCTGTGTAACCTGCTCTAAGGTGGCCCTGCTCTGGCAGGGGGATTGGACTAGATGATCTACTAAGGTCCCTTCCAACCCTATGATTCTAGGATTCTAAGATTTACAGCGGCGGTTTAACTTCAGATCTGTATCTGGAAAGTACTGGGAACCAAGTCTCTCGAATCCTGTGTTATTAGTTGTACTGCCAGACACAAGTTATTAGGTCTGTTAGTAGAGCATCAGTCATCTCCTTTATAGTCTATGAATCTGCTTCAGTGATAATACTGACCTTCTGCTTACTCACCTAATTGATTAGAGAGTAGCTAATCAATATATTACTACAATTTCTAGACAGATCTGAATAATTATTAAACAGAGGGATCTAAGAGAACTCTGTTGTAAATATAGAGGGGTTTGTAGTTTTCGGGTTTTTTTAGCATAGGATAGAAGTCACATCATGGTAATTAATTTGTTAAAAAGTTTTAGAGGATAGGGCTATATATGTGTAAGATATTAGTTTCCTTGCCTTTTCTACTTCCTGCTTAATGCTTGAAAACAGATATTCACCTGAACAGCTTCAAATCTGTTTTTCTTTCATTCTTTTGTTAAAAAGATCTACTTGTACCACCCAGAGAGAGAAAGAGATCGAGAGAGATCTGCTCCCATGAAAGTACCTCTCCAATTCATGTATTAAAAAATTCTACATTTGCTACTTGCCTGCAGGTATGTCAAATGAAAGAAGATTTCAGACTTCTACAGAAAAAAATTCAGTAATAATAATAACAATAAGAAGAAGAAGAGTAGAGGAGGAGGAGCAGTAATATAAAAACTCCTACCAAATAAGATGCCCCTGGTCTTGTTACCTTTTTAGATGTCAGAAAACATTTCCAGGAAATGTGTTCTTAAAAGATGATCTGAACCGCTCTGAAATGCTGGGTGGTTTGTGCTGAATGGCATTACTCTTGCAGACCTATTGTAAAGGTGCTTTATCAGACAATGTTTTGACAAATTTTTACAGGCACGATTTTGTTTTCCCGTCTGTCTTCCATGAATAATTGGAGAAATTTATTTAAAATCTCTCCCTCTCTTGTGTATCAAGGAGGAAAGACATATATTTTTTAAGCCTTTACCTACTCTTGAAAGGGGATTTAAAAAAAACCCCACCATCTCCAAACCTGCTGGATTTAGAGTTACCCTGTTACTAGGAGGAGTTAGCAGTCAATCCACCAACCTTAACAGCGAACCGAGATCCTTGCAGGTATAAAGCGGTATTAGCAGAGTCTAAACCACCCTGAATGAAAGGATGCTGTGCAACACCTCACCAGCGATCGCCTTTCACATCTCTCCCGAATTAAGAAAAGGCTGCAAAGCAGGGGAGGCTGAGCAATGCGGAACTGTCCTGTAAGGCTGCATCAGCCCACAGGTAACTATTCCTCCCAATGACTCTGGCCCCTCTTGCTTCTCCATCTTCCTACCTTCCCTGCCATCTGTTCCCGCTGCTCCCGCAGCCTCCCTGCTCTCCTCCCGCCAGGGCCTGTCTGAGCAGACGGGGATGAGAGCCTCTGATGAGGTAGGCCTCGGGCCCCTCCATCACTCCTCGCCACGAGGAAAGCACCAGCTGTCTGGCTTCATTTGCATTTGCTCTCCAAAATAATGAAATTAGCCATGAGTATCCTGAGGTGATGTGAGACGCAAATTTAAGCTGGATGTGTCAGCACGCATGGGGAAGGGAGAGGGAAGGTCACGGAGGATGCTCACAGCATTGAAGTGGAGGACGAGACATCTCCCGCCTGCTGCAGGGGCCTGGCAACCCGGGGAGGAACCTGGCGCGCGGCACCGCCACCTCCCCGCCACCCTCTGCCCACCCCCTTACCTCCTCACCTATGGCAGATGTGCCCACTCTCCACTGGTAAAAAACCACAGGATTAAAACACAGGATTAAAACACAAGCATGTTTTTCCTTCTTGCCAGCCCTACCCAGATGTCAGCCGTTAGCTCAAAAGTGTAGCTGGGCGGTATTTTAATTTGTAGGTAGCTGTGTTATGGCAATTTCTGACGAGGCTGGCCTGGCCTCCTATCATGCATTTTCCACTTTTTAAATTATCTCCATGTTTGCTCAATCAGGACTTGCCACAGCTGTTGTATAGCAATCCTCATCTCTGCTTTGTATTTCTGATCGCCTAAAGTAGAGAGGAAGACATTTGCTGAAGTGTTGCTAAAACAGCTGAACAAGGAGAACAAGCTGAGATTCAAGCCCTACAAGTTCTCATTGCAGTGCGGACAATCACTGTTTCTTCTGGTTTTACTGTTATTCTTTGCACATGTGTAATTTCTATGTTGAGCATATACTTATATACCATACAAGTATTTATAAAATGTACAAGGAAGTTGGCTTTTCACATTCTGCAATTTCTTCATCTTAGTCATTCTCCAGGGACAAACATAAAGAAGCTTTGGACAGCTTCAAGAAACATGTAGAAGAATTACAACAGTGGAATCGCGCTGCACCCAGATGAAGACTTAAAATATTTAGTAAAAAGATATTTTGGAAAAAACCAGAGATTTAACTTTATGCTGCACCTGGGGAGGAATAACCCCCTGCACCAGTACAGGTTGGGAGCTGACCTGCTGGAGAGCAGCTCTGAGGAAAGGGACCTGGGAGTCCTGGTGGACAACAGGATGACCATGAGCCAGCAATGTGCCCTTGTGGCCAAGAAGGCCAATGGCATCCTGGGGTGCATCAAGAAGAGTGTGGCCAGCAGGTGGAGGGAGGTCATCCTCCCCCTCTACTCTGCCTTGGTGAGGCCCCACCTGGAGTACTGTGTCCAGTTCTGGGCTCCCCAGCTCAAGAGGGACAAGGAATTGCTGGAGAGGGTGCAGCATAGGGCTACTAAGATGATTAGGGGACTGGAACACCTCTCCTATGAAGATAGACTAAGGGAATTAGGTCTCTTTAGCCTGGAAAAGAGGCGTCTGAGGGGGGACCTTATCAACACTTATAAATACTTGAAGGGTGGGTGTCAGGAGGATGGGGCCAGGCTCTTTTCAGTAGTGCCCAGTGATAGGACAAGGGGTAATGGGCACAAACTTGAGCATAGGAAGTTCCACCTAAACATGAGGAGGAACTTCTTTACCTTGAGGGTGGCAGAGCACTGGAACAGGCTGCCCAGGGAGGTGGTGGAGTCTCCGTCTCTGGAGACATTCAAAACCCGCCTGGACGCGTTCCTGTGTAACCTGCTCTAAGGTGGCCCTGCTCTGGCAGGGGGGTTGGACTAGATGATCTACTAAGGTCCCTTCCAACCCTAGGATTCTATGATTCTATGATTCTATGATTTGCGTGCATATTTGCTCAAATAAGCTTATGAATTAATTTATGTATGCAAGCAACTTATTTTGAGTGAATATTGTGAAACATTATTGGAAAGCAGAATTTTTTCTCTAAAAATTTGTGTTTTCACAATTGGATTCTATAACAGACATAGCAAAACTAATCAATGCACTTTGATTTTATTATCAAATGCTCACATTAAACTCTTCATGAAAACAAAGGATTAGCTATGCATCATGAACTAATCCCAGAGGGACTAGTTTCAGCAATTAATACATTCAAGAGCATGGTAGATTACAGACAAGTCAAATTATCTACTCTTCCCATGCAAATGTGTGCTATGTACATTTAAATATGTGTGTGATTGTGTGTGTGTATATATAAGGAAAAAAAGTTCCAACTGCCAGAACAGATTTGGCCACTTATGACACCTCCAGGCCAGGTGGCTGGTGATGGATTCAAGAGCAGCCTGTGAGACTGCACTTCTTCTTGCCCATGTGGAAAGATCAAGTGTTTTCCTCATTTTTTTGTCTTTCCTTTCATATAATTAGCAACTGCCTCAGTTTTACATCCAAGAGGTTGGCTCACAGGTCACAGGGTCTTCTGCTATCAGCCCCCAAGACAAGATGGAGTATTCCACATGAGATCTAATGGGTGCTTGCCGCGATTGAGAGACGGGACGCTGCTTGATGCAAGTAAGGTGTCGGTTTATTGTGGGGAACAGTTTCATATATATACCAACATTGGCTACGTGTTCGGCACAGACTGGCTCTCAATATTGGCGCGGTTGCATCTGACACTGTCACACTAACAAAGGTATCTTATCTTTGAAGATGTATTCCTTAAGGCCTTTGTTGTAGGGTGCTTGGAGCTTGCTTATCTCAGTGTTGCAACATTTGTTAAGTTTCTTTGTTTCAGGTCCTTGTTTTGTCCTTTTCTGATCACGACGACCCTTAGCAGCTTTTTACTATATTCTTTTCCCATGGTTTATGGCCTACAAGCTCCAGCACGTCCCCACCTATCAACTGAGCATCACCCGGGGCTCTGCTCTCCAGGCCCCGTCCCACAGGTGCTGAGACACACCCATTAGATAATCATTTCATGAGCAACTCACTGTGCTCTGTTAACATAGAGATTGTGGCCTGTAAAGACCTTTATTGTTTGGACTACAGATTTTGTCAACAGCCACGTGTTATGTGCAATCATGTTGCATGCTCATATTGTCCAAAAGACAGTGGGAAGTTTCATCTGGTCATATACTGGCCTGTTTTGAAAAAGAGGGTACATTTGAGGAACTGGTAGATTTGTGAGATTTTTCTAGATTCTTGAGGATGAAAGCAGGTTTTTTTTTTTACCCTGTAAAAACTTAATTTCTTAACTGTATTCTGTAGACAATGGGAATTAATATATTAAAGTTAGAGTGGAAAGAAGATACACAATTACAGTAGATCAGATTAAGACTTTCCCTCATATGCTTAGAATTTATTCATAAAAAATTATCATATGGTTTGAGTATAATTTGTCTTGATTTGAACCAGTTGCAAGGTTTTGGTAATATATTCAGCTCTAATTCTTCCCTTTAATCTTCAAACGTATTGTACTTCGTTGTCTGTTCTGTCCTACCACTTTTCTCCAGCTGTGCTTAAAGAGTAAACAAATGTAGAATAAACCATGATGGTCTCGCCTAGTTTTTGAAGTCTTCCCCTTATTCTGAAATTAAAACAGATATCATAAGACTGGGGCAGGATATTTTCAATGTCGTGAGAATTTCCAGTGGTTAGAGCAAAGCTGCTTTTGATGTACAGCAGAACTCTTGCAAGTTCAAGATATGAACAAAGATAGAAGCTGTCTTCTATGATATTCCTGCATCTGTCTAAGGAGAACATAGGTATCTTCTCTAGCAGCCATGAAGAGCAGCAGATTCACATTGCTTACAGTTCCATATCATATAACATTTAGAGTGGTGAAATACCTTTTTCTGCATCCAGCCATGGATATGTTTGATAAATAGGAAGTGTAATACCTGGTAAAACATGTGTTGAAAAATAATCCCAAGAGCCCAACCTTACTTTTGGGGGGGGAAACTTTAAGCTTGATGAGTATGGGGAGCAAGGACAGTGCAAAGCATGCAGGTTCTCTGAGATGAGACAAGGTACAAGTACCTTGGCATCTGCAGGGGTTCTCAGATGCACTCAAGATACCTTTTGTTGATTTGTTCATAAGACAGGATGACTTAAGGTGATGGTAATCAGACAGTGGGAAGTCCTTATTACATCAATATTTAATGGTCCAAATCTAAGTAAAATTACATGCTTGGCATTCTTACTTTCTTGCAGTCTGTTTCTCACCTCTTCTTTCTATCACAAGTTATTTTACCAAACATAGCAATGACTCAGATCTCTTCAGTACCTACTCACCACTTATAATGATGCACCTTGCCTGACAGCTCTTCATGTCAGTCGAAAGTTTAGGTCAGGCACTTATTAATTGACCCTGTGTTAAAGGTAGACCCTCATTTCAGCACCTATCAATAGCAGCTTTTGATGTGTTTAGAGTGGAGGCTGTATCAGTTGAGTATTTTGTAAGTGATCATGCAAGAAAGGGAAACATTTCTAAAACTGTGCAAACAGTTTGGTGTCTGGTTTACTGGTATTTAATAACAAGATCTTTTTTTCTTCTTTGTCGAGAGGACAATTTTCATTACACTGGGAGATGTGCTGATAGTAAGAAATGCAGTAAGTCCTACCAATGTACACAGCTAAAGCCCTTGCTCATCTCACATCCCTTTTCTAATACAACTGAACACAACTAAAATGCTGGTCTCTTGTAATGTGCTAACGTGGAAGGAGAACCTTTTGATTATTAGCTGCAGTTACCATGAGCTCCCAACCTGGGATGGTGTCTACACTTTTCCTTCTGAGGTGTTAATCACAAATCTGCCAATCCTGTTCCACTTACAAGACAAGGAAAGAAATGTGAACATGTAAAAATTCACAGAGGGGCCCAGGAAAATTTCCCTGACACACTCCTGCTGTGACACCACAGCAATTGAAGAAGGCCTGTCATTTGGTTGTCAACCTTTGACCTCAACCAGACATATTTTGAAATGATGTGAAAAGAATTGCTGTGCTGTACGGCTGGCTCCTTACAGCTTTGCATGTCTGTCCTTGATGTCAGTCAAAAGTAGTTAACTGGCACCCATGGAGTATAAAAAAAAAACTCCTTTAAAATATCAGGAATGACTTCTGTTAGCAAGACTAGCTCTTGTCAAGTAATGACTTTATGACATAAGGTATTGTTTATCTAGGCATCGTTCTCTTACTTGCATTTTAATGAGCCTAATTAATAATAAGTTAGAAGTCCTCAGCTATTTCTTCACAGCTGGACCATATGCACTAATTACACTGAGTGTGCAAACTTAGACTAATCCCTTCGCCAAAAGAAATATTTTAATTTAAAAAACCTCAATGTAGTTTTTTCCACCTGATTACTTTAAAGATGTAATCTTTTCATTCTGGTAAATTTGCACAGAATCAAAGTAAACCTGGGAGTGGGAGAATTCTATAATTTATAATTTTTCTAGTGGTAGACTTCATTCTTAAAATAATTGAGGAAGATCATTCAAGAGCAGAGTGGTGTCAGGTTCATTTCTGATGTGCGTTAGGTTCCATAAAGGTAAGGGATAATAATTTTTAAGTTGAAGGATAATCACCAGTCTCTATGAAAAGATCCATCCTGAACAGAAGTATAAAGGATAACTATACTTAGGTGCCAAAAAGTTGGGGATGTTTCTGTTCTCAAAATACAACGGAATGCTTAACACCAGTCAGAAAATTCCCTAAAAGTGATGAGATACTATTAGTTCCAGTCTAATAATAATATAGTCAATATTATGTCAAGTATTATTGTTTGGAGGGTGATTTTTCTATAAATGTGTATATGGGCAAGTTAATGAAATATCTTTTGTTTTTATAGTAA
Source organism: Rhinoptilus africanus (assembly GCA_013400135.1). Lineage (NCBI taxonomy): Eukaryota > Metazoa > Chordata > Aves > Charadriiformes > Glareolidae > Rhinoptilus > Rhinoptilus africanus. The sequence goes on from VXBO01003401.1 coordinate 288,657, forward strand.
TTCCTAGTTTTCTTCTTATGAGGTAAGTCATTTGACTGATATATTGGAGTTTGATTCTTTTTCAACAAGAAAAGGCTATACAATAGTATCACAATCCTTTGATGACAAATGTAACTATACAATTGTCCATAGGTTGCAATAGGGTACATTAGGAGTTGGAATAAAGAATTATAGTTAACTTCAGACTGATTCTATCACTATATTAGATGGTTAAGTACCCTGATATCAAAATAGTAGTGGTATTAGGGATTCAATAACTAAGAAGGGGATGTTCAAAAAAAGTTTAAGTATCAAACTCCTGTTGGCAGATATGAAAATAGCCAGTTATCAGACTTCCATATGCTTTCTAACTTCGTATCAGCTCCAAATCACATCTACATAGAAGAAGCAGAAATTAAATCAGCTACATGAAATATGAACTCCTCCAAGCAGGATCACATCCAGCTACGTTGTTTTCAAACAGTAAAATCTTCACAGAATTGTACAGTCCACTTAACGGCTTTTCAGGTTAGCCAATAAAACATGTTAGAATCATACCCATACACACTGAAAAGAGTTGGATTCTCAACTCTGTAAGTGGAAGTAAATTTTGGGACACTACATACTACCAGATGCCCATACAGCTCCCACTTCTTGTTTACTCATTTGAACCACTGTGAAAGACCAACTTTGATAGCAGCACTGTTATTCCCATGACTTTTTTTTTTTTTTAATTTGAGGCTATTTCTTGAATTGGGTTAGTCTTCTGACTGAAGAGTGGCACTGGTGACTCTTCTGCCTCTTCTACATTTTGCTTGTAAGGCTCTGTCTTAAAATGAACAGTGACAAGCTTTTCTCAAGTTTCCATAGCTGTGTATGTGGATGCAGATGTATGTGCCTTAGGAATGTATCTTTACTATTAGGTTCTGCTGATAGACCCAACAACTCTTAACCCAAAGAAAACTTTTCTGCATTTGCCAAAGGAATAAATTGCTCCTGCACATGATCATGTGTGAAACCACTAGAGCGCTTAAGAGTCAGCCACTACTATATCGTCCCTCCTCCTTTATGTCTTCAGTTCTTAACCCTGTGCCAGTCTCAAAATAGTTACAGTTCTTTCACTCAGTTCCCCAATATCTGCAGCCTCAACATACAGCTGGTTTCTTCCTTATTAGATATGCTGTGTACCTGAGCACAAGATGTTTATACTTAATAACCACACACTGCTGTGTATGGTGAGCAACTATTAGCTGAAGTATCCTATATATCAGCATATAGTTTTCAGTGGCAGGGCTGAAATGAGTAAATTGGAATGAGCAAATGTTGCTATCAGGAAGGAAAAACTTTGGTTGTAAAGTAATCATTTTATATATACACATTGAAAAGATCTTCTCCAAAAGTTTGGTTATACAGTAATCCTTCTACACTGAAAAAAACCTTTTCCCCAGCAAAATATGACATTAGGTAGTTACTTCGGCCTGGACGCCCATAAAGAATGTGAGGCCTTTCAGCAAGGAAAAATTGACCTGATGTCATGAAATTTGGTTTGCCAGACAGAGACCCAGTTTCAGCCTGGAAACTCACTGATGTGGAACTGAGAGCAGTTATTTGTAGAATTTCTACCTCCACAGGCTGGTCAAGGGGCACATTTGTATAATTCACATATGGCTCTGAGGAGTATGAAGGCCTTTCAATTTAAGTATCTTTTTTTTTTTATAAAGGCACGAAAACTATATAAATGTGGATTTTCTTTCTTTCACCAGCTACTTCTGTTCCCTCTGCTAACCTTATGGTGCTTCCACTGCAATCTCAGGATGGTGCAATGAAGAAATGAAACCAAGTGACTGTAGGTTGAGACCTTTTCCTTGTCACCCATCCTGACATTGCTCTTGCCATGATGGTCTATTCTATTGTATGTAGATCTTTTTTAACTATTTCAGAGAATTTCAGTAATCTCAGCATATCTTTTGGTAGAGTGTCCATCTAATAATTTTTTCCAATAACAACTTTTTCCTAATGTTCTCAGCCTAAATTTTCCGTTTCTTATTTTCATTCCATTACCCTCTCCTGCTCTTTACTACACCTTTTTATAATTCTTCATTCCTTCTGACTCTTCCATCCTACAGATCATTGCAAACCATTAGCTCATCCTCCCCTATTTGTTGTTTAGCCAAGCTTTCACTGTGTATCTTCAGATATTTCAACCTTTGTTTCAATGAAGTGCTATTAACCTTTCAAGTATTGACTCTGGAATTACAATAGTTCTTTCATAATGATTTACTCCATGCAAAATAGTTTGCATGAAAATTTAATAACAATGCTTTATCTTCTTTTTAGAAAAACAGTCGCAGTCAAATTAAGAATATATTTTACAAAACTATAACAAGCATTTTTGTAATTCAGAACAGAGGGAAACTTTCCAGCAATACAATTAAATGAGTTTGAAGTTTCTATTCTATGTTGTTCTCTTGGAAATCTGAACACTATTGATTATTCGTCTAATTTGTAGTATTTCCCTGGCTCTTGCCAGACAAACAGAGTTAGTACACCAGAAAATCTCCCCTCGGTTAAACACTTATGGCCTAATCCTTAGAGCAGGGTGCACGGAAAGTCCCTGCCTGCACAGAAAGTCTCTGCCTGCTTTGTATAGCAGCTTTCTCTATGAACAGACTTCACAGCTCTAAGGGGAAACATGCTGCTGATATAGCCATATTTCAGAACAGAAAGTTCTCCTGCCTATTAGGCATTGGCCTATGTTCACCTTTTTTCTTATGGAGATGCACATTTTTGAAGTAGCTGCAGTACATGTAGAGGTGTCCTTGGTGTCAGGGTGAGCTCTGGAGCCAGAGGCTGTCAGCACGGCTGCACTTGGGGAAATCAAGTGCAGAGAGAAGGCAGCAGGAAAGACCCTGAGCTGAAGCTGAAGTTCAGGTGAAGTTCTCTCCTAAATACCAGCCACCAGCTACAACAATTCAGGATCTGGCCCAAAGCCTCTGGAAATCAGCCTGCTTTCATTTTTGGTGCTGTTATCAGCTGTGGCAGCACACTCAGGAACTCCAGTTGTGAACTAAAGCACAGATGGAAAAAGAGGCTAACTGTACCTAAATTACCTTCTCTGTACTTTATTTATGCTGATGCTAAAGTTTGTTCTCTCAGGACCTTCCAAATATAGACACAAAATCCTGTTTCTGTTGGAAAGCTGAGAATCTTTCCTCTCCAGAAGGTTAGTGCTCCAGTTTATAACCTTGATATATTGTCTGATCCTAACCTTGTTATTTAATTAAGTCTGGGCTCCAGAGCAGTTCAATTCTGAGGTGCTAATACCGTGTTCAGTGAAGATGAGGACATTGCTTTGCTTTCTTCAAGGGAAAGCAGCAGTGTAAGAATAAATGTTTAGATACAATGCTAATTACCAGCCACAGCAATTACTTTTAGCGTTATAAAATCTTTTATTCTTCTTTGCTTCCCATAGAAAGATCCAGCTAATTTAGGTACATACAGTTATTCTTAGTAGTGATTAATGGATTAATCCAACTACATGTAATTAGCATATTAGTCTTAATATAGCATCAGATGTCAGATCATTTTCCCATTTTAGGACTGTGAGAGTTCATAGAACTGTTCCGGATGGATTTGGGGGGTGGGAATGGGGTATATTTCCTGTCTTTTGGGTTTGGTTTGGTTTGGTTTCTTTCATTTTGTTTTGTTTAGTACAAACAGAATACTGACCTCACCTCTCAGTTCCATCATACAGATTTTTTCAGGGGCAGTAAGATCTCTGTTAAGAACTGTGGTAAAGCCTTTCCATACATTGTTCTACTCTTTTTTTTGCCATTTATGTCCCCTTAAAATGACATGAAATGGGTTAGATGAAGGTTGCTGACATATCCAGCATTTACTGTGGTTAGATAAACCTACTTTATGTATAGAGGCAGGTTGTTTTGTGGGTTTTTTAAGGGAGCTATTTGATGTTGATCAGATCTTTAAAATGATAAAAGTGGTCCCAGTGGACACGGATTAGTAAGCAGAGGGTAGATGAGGCAGTCAAAAACACAAACTGCAATTTACCACATGGTCTGTGTAATTTATCATACGAACGTCTCTGACACATATGTGGTACACGTGTATCCTGCAATTCTGATTGTGTTGTGCTTATCTACTCACTTAAGATGTTACCCAGCCTTCTCCTAGTACTGAAAAAAGGCTAAGTTGCACGCGGAGTTTGCTACTATTTGGTCTACAAAGCATGGTGTAATAATGAAAACATTCAAAGCAGGAATTCTCTGTGCTGAGAATCACCACAAAATTTTTATTAAGACAGATGCTGAATATAATGCTCACCCTCAGGTTAGATATGAATGCACAAGAAAGGAAAACATAACCTTAAGCACCTGACACAGGTTAATTTAGTCAGAAAACACTCTGATGTGCATGTCTATACGACCTAAATGAAATACTGCATAGAGGTATCTGTGCTAGCTAATATGTATAAATGTATCTTTGGGGGTCTGCAGATAACTGCATGGATATTAATGAGATTCCGTCGTTTGTGCTAGAGGCAACATTTCTCCTAGATCATTGTATTTATTCCATATTTTTATCTAGTGCTGCATCAGAAGGGTTTTGTTTGCTGGAGTTTCTTTAACAATTACATTGTGAAAACAGTGCAGGCATCATGCTGTGTGCACCTGATAATGTTCTGCGCCATCAGTAATTTCTACAATGCTTTGTGCTATTATGAAAACACTGAAACAGAATCAATGCTTTTATAGAAAGAGCCTATTGATTAAAAATAATACATATATACTACAATTTTTTTTCAGCTGTGACTATAGATCCTATATAGGTACTCCAACAAATTAGACTGTTGCCAGTAAAGAGTGAATAGTCATGATTTCTTGGTTTATATTTTAAAATCAAAATAACAAATTCTGTACTTGTTAAGACAAAACCATTAACATGAAGAAAAACGAGAGTAAGCTACAAGTTTAAGGGTAGATTTTTAGTGATTATATAACTTAGAAAATTATTCATAATATCTTGCTACTTGTTAATATTGCCTAATTATTGATTGTACAATATTTGAATGTGCAGCAAGGAGGAGATCCAAGTTCTGGGATGAAGAATACATAACATTTTCCTTGCCTAAAGTTTGACCAAAGGGATACCCAAGACAGATCAAAATGAAATAACTTGAAAAATGCATGAATTATTACAATTCTTTAAATACTTAAGAAGCAGAGTAGCCAAACAGAAGATGACTCCTAAAACCTCAATGGAGATAGATGAAAAGATTTGTCACTCCTAGCTGTGTGTACATGAATAATAAGTTATTTATCATGCCAGGTAAATAACTGGCGAAAAAATGAATTAAACACTCTGCTTTGCTCTATTTTGCGGTAAACACACTTCACATACTCCCTCCTTTCATATGGCAAACATGGGAAAACTGGGTTTTAATGCAAATTCCAGAATTCAGAGGAGTTTTCATTTGTTCAAGTGTAGGAAGGTTTAAGCAGCACTGATGGTTACTGATGAACTGTTACTTAAGAAACCTGCTAGAGTTGCCAGAGGAAGCTTGTGACATGCTGTAAGTTTAATTATGTTCAATTCATTAACACAATTAGAGCTGTGAACAAATTTATTGACACAGCCAGAATCACTTAGAAACAGCTAGTAAGTCATAGATTATGGGGACTTGTTCTCCATCCCTACATACCAAGCATGATTCCCTGGCAAAATACATCAGTTGGTCATTTGGGAACATGTCTTTAACACCAGGGTTTTGCTCTTTTCCTGGATTGGATTAGTTGTATTTCAGCGGAAAGGTCTAATCACACCCTATAATGAAAAACAGCCTGAAAGCAAAGGCATTAAATGCATTAATATCTAGCAGTTGTGAATGATTCCTTTGCTGATCTATTTGTTGATAGAGGAAAGATATGTTTCAGATCAAGAACTTGATCAAAATCAGAATTCCCTCACAATTTGGAGGGAACGCCTCTGAAAGCTCTGATTCGTTAGTATAATAAGTCAGTCAACAAAGGGATGGATTTAAGGAGGAATGTATAGAAGAGTATCTAAGGGAAAAAAAAAAGCCTTCCCCAAAATTTCTGTTCTGTGCTTTCACCACAGGACTTCCCTTTTTGTGATCCACACCCCAAACCTATGATTCACAAGAAATGTCTGCAAGGTCAGAATAGTTTTTATGAAAGCCTTTTGATGCCATTGTAACTTCAACTACTTCCCAGCAACCTGACTACACTTGGGCAGGACTGCTAACAAATCCCCATGGCTGTTTTCATGGGACAACTGTGATAACTTATCACCAAGCAGATAGAAGGAAATTATATGAAGCATATTAGGCTGTCTTGCCCAGTCTGTAGCCTGATTTCTCTGCTTTTTCTCCACCTCGGAGGTTAGGAGATTTAAGGAAGAGAGCTAAGCTGGAAAGTGAATCTTTACTGCCTTTACTGTGTGAGGAGCTTGTGAGAAGGGTCCCTTCTAATCACAGATGTTTGGGAATTAGCTCAGTTCAAGTGTGTAGTGCCAAGTTGCTCCTAAGGACTGTTGAGCAGTCCTAGTTTTGTAACTGTTAGATGATGAAAGACTAAAGGCTGTGTGCTTATTGGTCATTTTCTTTCATTTCCTTTAATACAGTTTTAAAGCACAGCTTTCTTCCTCTTGACCTTCAGGACATGGAATAGTCCCAGATAAAGCAGTGAGTTTCACAGAATTTTTCTTATCAGCCAGCTAGGAACAGCCTAAAATTCATAGCCATTAGGAAATCTCCTTACAGAGAAGTGTAGTGAAGCTCAGAAATAGCTTGATCTCTTTTTGCAAGTGGGATTTTGTAGCTCTGGGGGCAATAGAACAAATCAAAGCAAATGTGGAAAGAGGGTACACTGTTTGTCACTGATTGTGACAGTGAGGCAATAGACAGGATCATCACTGTTCCTTTGTTAGTCTTCGTGAACAATTTGAATGGTCTTGATTCTACCTAACAGAGGGCATCAGTTTACAGCTCCATATTGTCTGATTCAAAGATTTATTTCTTTGAAAATAAATTTAAGCAAAATAGTCAGTTGCCAGTACCTCCTGACATGGAGGATGTCTACAAAATCACATGTGGTTCTCTGTCTCTGTTGCATCCTGTGGAGGATGTATAAATTCTACATGTGACTTCTCACCGCAACTGAGTAATAGTCTCTGGCACTAACCGATGTTAGCATTACTTCCCAGAGTTACTAACTCTTATCTTTATATTGCAGAATAACAAAAGGACAGGATAGCTCCCATGTTAGGTCAGGACTGGTGATGTCAGTAACCAAACACCTGTCTAACTAGGCTGGGATGAACTTCTGAATCTGCAGATACCTGCACTGTGAGTGAGAGGCATCTTGAAAAATTATATTTTTTCCCACTTTCTACTGAATGCTTTAAAAATAATAAAATAAAATATATGTTCTGGCACATGCACTGCAGAAGTAAGATTCTGCTGCTCCTTTTGCAGCATTTAAAATCTATTAATTGCAGACATGCACCTAGTAATGTAGTAGAGCTGTTAAATCTACCTTAATTGCACTACTGAAAACCATATATACAGTACACACACTATTATGCAAGCAATCTATAAAGCATCTGAAGGCCTTTAACAGCCATCACAAAAATTAATAATAACTTACATGAAGGATAAGCTGACATGAAAATTGCAAAGGATAATGATGACCTATGTATTTTAGATGAGGTAGCTTACATGTATGTTGCGGTGTTACTTACATTCACTTAATGATTTATTGAAAAGATGCATTTAAGGGTTAGATACCATGATGGGTTAAAGCACTAACTTTTCACATCAGAAATCTGAAGTCAAGTTTTATTTTGTCTGTGAGTTGTGTTTTGGTAGGTTCCACTTCTTGATGAATCTTTTAAGCAGCAAAACTCTGACAGAGTTTGGTATCATTCATCAGAATTAACCTTTCCTGCACAGAGGAATCCAGGAAAAATGTATCTGACGCCACGAAAGAGGTTGCAGTGGAAAAGCTAAACTGCAAAGCTTCAATCTGACCAATTATGCCTTTAATGTTATTAAGCAAATAAAAAGTAATTCACTGAGTTGCTGCTATGAGCATTATTCTGGAGCCAGGACTGGACTGGCGATAACAAATGGTCCTTTTTATCGTTAACTGAAAGACCAGGAAATGTGATTATATGTAATTGCATACACATCTCACTGTGTAGCACCATGAAGAGATCTCAAGTCACCCCCAAGCTAGCTACGTCCAGTGCTTTTAGATATGTGTACTCCTGTGTAGATTCATGAGTTCATTCTGGGAAATAAAGCTACACTCTGTCCACATCATCTCTGTTTGCACTGTACTGTGTTAGAAACACCTGCCTGATTAGCAGGAATTTCTTCTCAGGGCTGAAATGCACCACTGTAAGCCAGTGGTGACTTCAGAAGCTAGTTTAATTGGTTTCTTTAAAAAACAGAAAGATAAAAAAGTTTTACATTTGAAAACAAACGACAGCTTTCAATCTGTAACTATGCTTTTCACTGTCTTAACACTAACCTTTTTTTTCACATTATGTTTTGGAATAATGTTTCAATGCATGATAGCAGAAAGTCATTGTGGATCTACCATTGCCATAGCTGTGGTATGAAACTTCCCTTTAATGATCAGCAGCAACACAGTTCTGCCCCTGGCTCCGCAAAGTCAGGCTAACCAGCCTCTTGCCTACAGCACAAGAATGTATCTACTTGGAGTTTGAATCAGCAGAGTGGCTGAGACCAGCTCACATGCACAGAAGCTGATTGATGAAGCATGATGCATCCCTTAATTAAGCAGAAGCTACTAATAAAAATGAACTTACTGGATGATTTGTGTGATTCTTGCAAGGCAGCCATATGTGCTGCACACTGGTAGTGGGAAAGGGTGATACGCAGCTGAAGCTTGGAAACTAGAAAAGAAGAAACTTTTTAAGAGAAGCGGTTAGGGTGCTGTCACTATTTCAGGGCAGTCCATGATTAATGCCCTCCTCTCTTATCCTTGCTTCTGTGATAAGTTGTCCTCTCCACCCTCTCTGCACCCTTTCAGCATTAGTCCTTGCCATTGCTGCTGCTCCCACAACTGCATCTATTTTTACTTCTTTAGCTATGACTGCAGCATTTGGGGGATAAAATTCTTTGAATCTGCACATCTGTTCCCTTTTCTGCTATAAACATGTATTTGTATCACAGCAGTTGGAGTCCAGATGCCTCTTCCTGTGCTTGTCTACAGCACTTCAGTGCAGAATTTTCCTAGGGAGCTGAAGTAGGAGCAGACTTAGTGGGTGGGATATGGAGGAAGCTCCTGGAAGTCATTCTCTGTGCCATTGGCCGGCTTCAGTTGCTTTATCTAAGTATGCAGTTCATCTCTTGAAGATCCAAACTAGTTTTGGTAAGATGGTGCAACCTTGTAGTGTTGCACTTCCAATTAATCAACTAAGTAACAGCCTAGACGTCAGGACGTTTTGAAAACGTGGCAACACTTTCTTGGTTACTGTCCATGGACTGCAAGAATTCCTGCTGTGAGCCAGAGATATGAGCACAGAATTTAAAGGGAGAAGTGATGTGTGACGCTTGTGTCCTCAAGCTCCCCACTCCATATGTTTGAGAATTAAAACATTACTTCCAGATGTACGTTCCTTTAACAGGCTGAAGAAAACTGTCTCTTTCACCTCATTTGCTTGGGGGACATGATAATGTCTCATGCAGACAAGTATTCTTTTACTGCAACTGTCTGCAGTGAAAAACAGCAAAGAAATCCCTTCTTCAATATATTCAGTCAACTTTTATTAAAACTATTCTGGAAATGAGTGGCTAGGCAAGAGTTCTGTAGGAAAGGAACATGAATTTAGCAAGAATTAACAAAGTCAAACCTTAGAAAAGAAGGAAGCCTCCTACCAGAATACGTAACAGGAATGTCATCCATAACACATGTGATACAGTCCTTTCGTTCTGCTTAGCACAGGTAAGAGTGCAGCTCCAATGTTCAGTGACTGAAGCCACCTTTGAGAACGGTGTAATCCTAATAAACTGAAAGGATCAGAAGTCTAAATGGGAAGAAAATAAAGAACTGGGATTGCTTGGTACAAAGGGAAAAAAAAAAACAGGGAAACATAGGAGTCATCTTCATATTTGTAAAAGGCACCTGGTAAAAAAAAAAAAAAGGGGGGGGGGGGTAATAAACTTTTCTCCATGCCCTTGACCAATAGAACAGAAACCAGCAAGTTTAAATTGAAGCAATGGTGATTCAGACTTAAGCATTAGGAAAAACTTTCAAACAACAAGGATAGTTAAACACCAGAATAGATTGCCTAGGGATGTTTTGGAACCTCCGTGATTGGAGCTTTATGAGAACAGGTTAGACAAACATCTGTCAGGAATGATTTAGGTATAGCTGATCTTGCCTTGGGGTAGGGGGATGAACTAAACGACCTCTAAAGGTTCCTTTCAGCCCTCTTTCCTATGATTCTATAAAAAATACATGAAATGATTGCATGTAGAATTGAGTTTGGCACCTTTTAGTAAATCTCATTGTTTCTGCTTTTCTCTTGTTCGCTTTGCAGTTCAGCCATGCTGAAGACTCCGGGTTTCAATAAGAATCTTAAAAAGCTGTTTGATGCCAAATAGTACTCTGGTTCTTTTACACTGTTACATTTAATTAGGGTTTCTAATTAATCTTCTCTGTGTATTACACCACATCCAGCCATCAATGTTAATAAAATCTTTGCTTAGTTTAAAGATTCTCTGAAAGTTTTCATTTGGAAAGTGAGACCATCTGGCCTCTCTACCTCACTAGGATTAGATTCTGGGTAAAGTGCACTCCATCTGTTTCTGAGATTCATGTACATATTACACAGGAAAGTGTGTTGGGGCAAGGCTAAGGAGGGATTTCATTGCCAAGACAGCTGAAATACAGTCAGACCTGTCTAGAGAATCTCTTTGATATTCTTGAGGCAAAAAACCAAACAAATTTCCTTTTCAAAATGTTCTCAACATCTCTTCAGAGAAGGGTTGTTTATCGCTTCCTATTGTGTGAGGTGAAGTCTTCCACCGAGGATATACCTCAATTCTGAATGTATTTAGTCTGAAATATTGAAACGGCAATCCCTGTTTTACACTGGGGCTCCCAAGAAAGGTTCTTCAGCCTACCCTGGGTATTGCTGAAGAATCCCTGACAAAGGTGTAATCTGGGAGCTATGAAACTGTGCTGCTGAGAGACAGTATGGCAGTGCAGAACAGGCCCATGCATTTAAACACAGTTTGTGAGCTAGGATAAGCTTGGTCCCACCTGCTTGTTCATGCAATTATATCCCCGTAGCACCCCACATATGGCGTCTGGCACCTCCTTGGCTTTATTAAATAGGCAAATCAAACGCCTTGATTTACTAAACAAACTACAGTATGTTTTGTGAGTGGGAGTTTTGGCAGCTGCAATGCTTCCCCAGCTGTGGTTATAAGGTGACTTTTTAAAATGACTGTACATCCAGAGGACTAGATTTTCCAGTCTGCTCCATTTGCTCTATATGCAGTGAGTTATTTGGAGCAACCTTGTGGTTGAAGCCCCTGTGATTTGGGTTCTGTTCCAGCCATAGCACATGCTTTGTTTTAGTCTCTGCCCTCATCTTATTACTTAAAGAAGACATAAAGCGGTTATGGGAAGATGGCAGTCACACCCAACCATCTAACTGGCAACAGATGCTTATTTTACCATTTTAGGTAATGGTTCTTTCTGTTCGGGTTTGGATTGGATGACCCTGGGAATTACTGTCCATACGAAATTTGGGGTAAGTTACAGATTTCTGGATGAAGTTCCAAGGTGAAAAGAATATTTCCCATAGCATTTTTAACAGAACAACTTGCAAGGTTTCATTGCTATTAAATTTAAATCCTGTTTCTGATTTGACCTTGAACCACAAACTGTACATTGACATTTAACAGGAATATCATGTTTCCAACGCTTTTTCATTCAAATTTGTTTGACATAGTCAATAGACTGTGCACAGAAAAATGCCACATCCTATGGATTCTCATCCTTCTTTACTGAAACCCACGTAGACAAAAGACGTTGAAAAAAGCTTTGAACATTAAAACCATTTCATTAAAAATTACCATGGCTATGTGGGATTTATTTCTCTTTATAATGTGTCCTGGTTTAGTTCATGTGGTTTTAGGTTTTTTTAAAAAAAGCAGAAGGAGAGTTTCAAAAGAGATAAGTATGACAATTTGTCTCCTGGATGCAAAGAACCCTTAGCTATGACTTAGTTTCCCTAGTGCAGCCATTTAGAACCTCACGTAGATAACACTGATTTTCGTTGATACTGGCAGATTTATGGGGCCATCATTAAAAAAGAGCGAAGTGGCTTTGATCACTGTTTTCACTGTATGAGGTACATACTTGCTTTCCATCAATACCAGAAATGAACCACTACTTTTCCTGCCTGTTCTTTTTTTAAGAAGAGATAGAAATTGTGACCAAGGGAAGACTAGTCCTTTTCTTGAGACTCCCTACTATAGCTGTCGATGGAACAGAGATCTGCCCAAAAATTTGTTCTGCTCCACACCTTCCTGTTTTCCAATAGGTTACACTTCAGGTCCCTAAATAAAGATTTGGATTATTTCAGCACCAATAGTGCCACTTTGGTATTTTAGAAAAAATCAACACGATTGTTTTCTTTGACACATGAAAATACAGATTGTATCTGTCTTAGAATCCATCACTGAGTAACAAATATAAGCAGGATTCGTTATCAGAAGGGGCAACTCTAGGATCACAAGGATGAATAGATTATTTTCAGGTTCTAATTCCAGTTGATGACATAGAAATAACTTTTCACTTTATATAACGTTGTTTAGGTGTACTTTTTTAAGTCAGCTCTGTCAAAAATAAAAAAGTGTAAGAATATCCAATTTTGCAAACACTTTGAGCAACCCATCAAAGGCTTTATGACAGACAGCTTTAAAACATATACCTACTACCTCTGACGTTCCAGAAGCGGTTCAATGCAAGTGGTGTCAAACAGCTTCTGAATAGCCCCAGTAAACCAAGGCAGTAGTTGGATTAGGCCCACAGCTGGCATCCTGACTGATGGTAACCCTCATCACTCTTCTGGCTTACTTCCAACCTCAGATGACAATTTATTTCCTTCTTCAGCTTGGTGCCCCATCACAGTCCCACCACCAAAGAGGAAAACATATCTTCTGCATTAAGTTGCTTGGGAGCCACGTATAATGCCAGGCTCTTATGTTGGTCTCCTATGAATTAAACTATTGCACTGCCTATCGTATAAGGCTGTGTTCTGGCAACTAAATTCCTAATGCTTCATAAAATATGGATCTATGCTGTCTACACTGTTCTTCTATGTATTTTAGAGTACAGAATTGGCTTCTATCTGTATTTTAGAGTACAAAATACAAAAAGAAGTTGAGAAGAACTGAAGAGATATGCACATGAAGAAACTAAGTAGTGAATGGCCACCATAATCCTATTTTGTTAGTGCACTGGTGTCCTCTGAATGCCATTGCAAACTATACTTTTTCATTTTGCCTTTCAGTTACTTGTAAGTGCTCTTACACCCCAAACATGTTCAGATTTGGAGTACAACAAATATTCTAAAATTACTGTTATTGTCTATTCAGGAACATGTTGGACATGACCAGGAGAGCATTTCTGTGAAATTTAAATCTCTATAGTAAAGCCATTTTTTCTAGTTATAAAATTTTGAGTACTTTTAAAGTCCTTTAGTCTTTTTGCCCTCTTCAATTATTTTCTCTAGTCAGAGAAGACGGTTCAGTTGTTTCTAAGTTGTTTCTCTATTCACTTATAAATTCTGCACAGGAAGTGCCAAGATCTATCCCCCTTAGTCCTTGCTTCTAACTTCTAGATAGCAATAAAATACTTAATATTTTAATTGATTTGCTAATTCTATGTGACAATCTGAGTAACAGATGTATCAGCTAAATGTGCTCTTGCTGTGAAGAGCCAGTTTATCAACATATTTTGAGAAAACAGCATGGCCAGATTCCTTTCATCAGTGTAGAAATTGGGGCAGCCTATTAGTTTTCAAGCTCATCACAAGGTTAGTAGTGAATTGTTCAAGGTGAACCTTCTGTCACCTATGTTATAAAGAAAATGTTACCTTTATTCTAAAGCGTGAGTAATCTGTAATTGATTACTAATTTAGATTTGAATTAAAATTATTCAACTCAATCTATCTTTATCTACATATAACAAGGAGCAAATCTGAGTCTTTCAAATGTCAGCTGTTTATATAAGCTTTTCATATTTAAAATAGAATCTGAGATTCCTCAGAAAGAATTATCAAGAATCATTGGCACAGATATTCTTATTTTCTTCCCAAATGTACATAAACCCACAGTTTTTAAAAAAAATTATTAACTCTGGATAGCTGCTGCACTTTGAGAAAAATATATGATTAAAAAAATTATAACACTTAGTAAACATTCACAAGACTGAAACACCAGTTTCAATTTCTGTAATTTCTTAAATTGTCAGAACATTTTTTTTTTAACCGTGGTAAGACAATCAGCTTTGTAAAAACTGCCTTTATTTTCTTTGCCAAGTATTTATCTGTTTTTAAAAAAAGCTATGATGAAAGAACACTTTTTTTCCCAGCTTGAACGCCTCCAGGTAAAGCGGCTTTGAAAATCTTTTGCATCTAAACACCTTTACAAGCTTGTCTCTATCAGTCAGATGTGTGAAGAGCGGAAGCAAAGACCAGAGAGAGGTGAGTGTTTCCTATTGAAATCTGCTGATATTGGGAGCAATCATTACCAAACAAGAGCCAGACAAGTGGAAGAATATGACAGAAGACAGAAATAGAGATATCTGAAAGAGTCAGATTTTGCACACTTCACTGCTGGGGTTCCCAGATGAACCCCATGTAGGACAGATATGCAAAAATTGTAATACTTTGTGAAATCAAGTAAATTGTTAGTGTACAAGCTCTCACACATGCCTGCCTGTACTCATAGCTTCTACAAACCTCCTGCAAAAGGGATATGTTTGCACAATGTGCCTCGTTGCCTTCTTCAGGACAAATAAGTACACCTGCCAGAAACCTTTCCAGCCAGTGGAGATCATCTCCCAGTCCAGATGCCATGATCTACCAGGTTGCTACTGAGCAGTAAATCACTCACATGCTATCCCTAAGAAAGCTATGAATTTCTAAGTGTATGCATGTGGAACTATTGTGGCACTGTGAGGTTCCCAGCTGGTCATTGATTTGCAATTTTTTTCTTTATTATTGTGAGAGACATGCAAGTGGTTTAAATAGTGATGCAGCAAAAGAACCTTGTCCTTTTAGCTGCAATTATACTGGAGGAGGAATCATGGAGTCTTCTCTGTAAAAATACAATATTAAAAAAGAAGACATGCACTTGGAAATCTTTCAAGCAGCTTAAAGATTTTTATTACACTTGTTATAACATAGCTGATTTCATCTCAATGCATAGTAGCTGTGAAGAATTAAATAAACAGAGGGATATATTTTATGAGAAATTATATACACCATCACTGTTTACATATTACTAGAATATGCTGGTGCTTAAATGGACATAAAATCTGCAGATCTACAGGAGTGAATATTCTTGCTTTTAAACAAGAAATGTATCTTGTTGTTATAAATGGTCAGATCTCACCATGTGATAGTGCATTTATTAAGTATAAAGTTATCAAAACCCTTTCTTGACTCTTGGTGTTCAGCAACAGCTGTGAGATATATGACCGTGAACAGAAATGAATGAGAACTAAATCATGTGTTAATCATTTCCAGAACTAGGTCACATATAAGCTCTCTGTTGATGCTTATGGACACAGCTGTCTGTCACAGTCATCCTCTTCAACTGTCGTTAGACTACAGGTGATGAACTAACAATTTGCAGGAGTTGTGGTACTAAGTATCTACATGAAAAATGGTCTCAGTCAGAATTCCTGTCTCCTCAGAGGCAACAGTGAATTTCGAGTTCATTCCTTGCTGTAGAGGTGTGGCTTTGAGTCACCACGCTGTAGATTAAGAGCGATTGGTTATTACTGGCTTGCATAAAGCAGAGAGTGACTCGCACCTTTGCCCAGAATAGTTCTTTCTCTTTTTCCTGTTAGAAGTCTGGATAAAATGTTCCCACTACTTGCAATATATGCCACTAGCTAGGTTTCATAGACAGGATTGTTTCTATGGTTCTTCCAGACAGTAATTTGTTTATTTGCCCTGGTTCTTAAACTTGTTGTACTGTATTTTGCCCTTTTAATTAAGTTCTTTTTCCTTTAGATTTGTGCAGCAGTAGCAGCTCAGAAGGGTCTCTGTTCTGAATAGGATACAGGGACCTTGTTGTGAAACCATAACAGTTTCTATCCTCACAACAGACACCCCCAAAAAATGTGATAGGCAGAGAGCTGGACGAGTTTTTAGATATATGGAGTCTACCGGGACAACTACGTACTTCAGTGGAGTTCTAGCTGATCATATTGGTTGTAAATGACTTTGGAAACAGAGCCTAGCAATATGGATAGTTTAAGTCATCATCTGGACTAAGGAGGACTTAAGGATGAAATTTAAGTTTTAGAAAATATAGCTATCATTAAATACATTGATATATTCTGAATGAGATTAAGATATAAGATGTTCAGTCAGACCAGCGTTTGCAAAATGTTCATGCTTATGGCACTGTCTTGCATGTGTTCAGGGGCTTGGGAAGAAATCAGAAAGACTTTGCTGTTCCAGAGAAATGTTTAGGTGTTGTTTAAGAGCCATGCTGACTGCTTCAGAATAATCCATTTGCTTTGCTGTGTAGAGCAGAAGATTGAAGGCAACTCAGTTCTTGCCTTATCTGCAGATAGCAACACATTGTGGTGGAGGAGATACAGGAACTTAAGAGGGAAAGAAATCCTACAGACACAATTTTCTTAAAGATTTGATCTTTTTACTCCCAATTCATCTTTATCTTCTGCCAAGGCTTTTTTCTATGTCATTATTATGCCATAAACTAGAGGTATCCTATGTTGCAGGGAAAATGGAACAAGTGGGAAGTAAAAAGCAAAGGTCAAGCACAGAAACAAAACAAAGAGGGTGAATGGTTCCTAGTAGGTACATGAGAATCTCATATATTTTGAATGCAGCTTTGGAAAATAGGAAAAATGAAGCCAGCAAATATCTTCTGAAGTAACAAGAGACCCATGTCACAGGCCGTTTGGTCAGTGTCTGAAACACAGCTGACTACGCATTCTTATTCAAAACTACTAGGCATGTGCGAGATTATTATTGCTACAGAAACATGAAGTATGGGCAGTTAGTTTCATTTTTTTACATACTCCTCTTAGCAGTGATTCATTGGCCCAGATTTTGGTCAAAATACTAGTGAGAAAAACCAAGAGTAATCCTACCGAAGGGAGAAAAGTTAAGGGCAGAGTAAAAGAAAGTTTTGCATCTATTTTGCTTCTGTATGAGTGACCACAAACTTACAGTTCTACTCCTTTCTTTTTTTCTACTTATCTCTTGCCACGAAGTAGTTCAGACTTTTATAAATCTGAAGAAGAGACAATAAACTGGCAGAATAGTTGTCAGTAAAATTATATGGTGGGATCAAATGAAGCATGTGGACAAGGAATCACCACAATACTATAAACTTAAAAAGAAGAAGTGAAAAGGAAACTACACCTGGCCTCATCTTCTTCTCACAATAGTACACAAGAAGCATGTCTTTCTAATTTATAAGCAATGTCCCTCTTTAAAAAGCTTGTGAGGTGAGCATGCACAGACTGCAATTGCAAGTGTCCTTTATTTGTACCACAAGCAAAGATACAGAATGTAGAAGATTGGGGTTTTGATATAGTTGAATATCTTAACCCAAAACAAAAACAATCTTAACATTCTTTGGGCAGCATAAAGTAATTAAGAGGAAGAAAGAGAGTTAAGTTTGGGGCACTTCTAATCTAGTTTATACATGTTACTAGCTGTTATAATAGTATATGTGCATTTGAGGATGCACCAGTGAATGAATTTTTTTTTAACTGTTATATACACAGAGTCTCAATGTTTTTTCTGAAGTGCCTGAGAGGCTTATCTCAACAGATTTCTGCACTTAGGAATTGCTTAACCAAAAGATTCTCAAAGGAAGCAGTTTAGTGCAAACTCTTAATATGTCACATTTTGGCAGTGATTGCTTAATGCAGCAGTGCACTAATGAATTGCTCCACTGCATCCTCTGATCATGAATATGAATCGGAGTACTATAAACTGAACTCAATGTACTGATAAGTGACTGTATCTGACTGTGCCAACAGCCAGATGATTTTCTCATTAATGAGCTGAACTATTAAAAGATGGAAGAATATGAAGACAAGCCAGCTTTGCATTGTCCAGTCTTCTTTGCTGACATTTTTCCAGACCTACCAGAAACCGTTGTCAATTAGTAAAACAAAATTCACCCAAAAAAATGTTTTATGAATGCAGTTAAGACAAATAAATGTGTCAAGGTTCAAATTCTGTTTCTGATTACATGGATATGACTCCTTTGTGGTTGTAATGTTTCTATTTCAATATGGGGTAATCCAGATTTTAAAATTAAGGAATTACGCACATCCTCTGCTTTTCAGTCTCTGCTATTCTGAGTATAGGAGTCCATGGCTGCCAGTAAAAAGCAGAGCTCCTCATCCTTCTAACAAACTCTACTATGCATGAATTCTAAATTAATCAAATTAAGGACTTACGAAAGGCATGTTGCAAACACATCCTTTGCAATAACAGTAAAGTGTTAGAAATATTTTTTAATTTTGATTCTTTCAGAGTCTTATTCAATGTCAAACATTGGTATGTCAAACTCCATTACTGTTTATAAGCATCACCATTTTGCTTTGCAGTTCAAGTAAGGCTACATCTCATCTGGAGACAACTTCCATACAGTCCAGAATGAGGCGTCTAGATCAGTTGCAGAGCTCCTAATGGTTCTGGACCTCTGCTCCTATAGAAATGTGACGATTGGCTTACTTAAAAAAAAAAAAAAAAAAAAGTGCTGTTGCTTGAAATCTACAATATCCTAGTTGGACCAGAGAAGTGTCGAGTGAACCTGTGGTCGACGCTATTAGAGCAATTCTGCCTCTAGAGGGCATTACAAGCTAATTGTTTTCTTTGACAAGTGTTGAGAACATTTTGGATCAGCCCACAAGACGGTTCTTAAATTACCTAAATTAAGAGATTTCTTGTGTTTACAACATCAGCTTTGTAGGAATCAAACAAAATTATTGGATAGAAACACTGAAATATCCTTAATCCACTGAGTAACACCAGACAGTTTTGGTAAGAAAAGATGTTACCTGACATTTTCTGATATCCCTGGAACTCCTCATGATGTGATACGTGGTGTGCAAATTTTAGCACATTGCTGTTCCATTTTAATGACTTTGCCTGCATCCTTTTTATGAGTGCTGTGATTCCCAGTAGTGTTTAAACCCAAAGATCATTGATCATTACCACAGATGCTTTGAATCTTTTGCACCTGGCATGTAGGTCACTCTGTGATATACAAATGGTTCAGATATCAGTGGACATCAAAGTATTATGTTCCACTTTTTTTATGCATTAGACAAAGATACTCAAGTGACGTATCAGAACTATTCTGTTAGTGAGCTGGCATGACAAGTTCTTCCCAGTAACCACTGTTTCCTAAAGGTATTTGATAAGCCTCTTCAGCCACATAGTATGAAAAAGCCCAACAGTAGTTTTTTTCCTCTGTACACATGGACTAAATCAGTCCAAATCACAAAAAATATTAGTATTTCTGTGGATGAAAAGCAAAGTCTTGCTGTATGCTGAAGGGCATATTTTAGGGCATAATGCAGAAAACGGAACCAGGTCACTTTGGTGTAGTTTGGCTATATGTTTTACTGTTCACATTTCTTCAACTACAACTGACTGAAATACATTTAATGGGGCAATTAGAGTAATTACGCTTCTTTTTCTGAAGACTGATATAAAGCTTCTTATATTTGTCCATTTCTCTGGCATCACAGTAATTCTTTTTGATTTTCAGGTACTGCTGTGAGTAGCTTGCTAAGTGTCATAGCCAACTACAATTCTAAGAGGCTACATATCTTACAGACTCAACAAGATCCATAAGTCCATTTCAAATTTCCAGTGTTTTCTTTTCCCGATGCCTCTATCGGGAGGCATTACCCATTCTGTGTTGTTCTTGGAATCTTATAAAACAACAATTTTATTAATAAGGAAAATCTACAGTAAAAAAATATGAAATATACATTACTCAAATATATAGCGAAAAGTAATTTGATAATTAAAAGTGATATGGTAAACTATATTGATAAGAAAGACAAAGAGCAGTAAAGTAAAATCACACAATCAGTGTTAATATTGACAGACTGGTTACATAATGACATCATCAAAATGCTTACTGTCTTGTTCACTATATTATTGCAGTGAAGAAAAATATCAAAATTTTAGCTTTCACTGTCTTTAGATAAAAACTGTAAGTTTGCTACCTGCAAACATTTTGACTTAAACGAGAGAGCAAAACAAAACTTTCTTTGCCAGCCAGGCACGCTCACTTGCTTGCCACAGAGGGTTACCAAACAGAAGTGGTAGTCTATCGCAGAGCCACAGAAATGAGCCCCAGGGCTAAAATTTGTCTTTTATCTACTTTACTATATGCTGCAGAGTTGCTAGCATTCACTTCCAAATTATTTTTTTAATCGTTCATGATGTCTAATTCCTATACATAATAAAAACCTACTGGTGTCTCTTGTGCTATATTATGTATTCTGAGTTTCTTTTGTAAACAAGGGAGTCTGACATGCTGAAGATATCTCAAGCCTGAGTTCTTAAATTATTACTAGTTGTTCCTTTTAATACTAGGATTTTTCTCTGTCAGCCTCATCCATATGTAGAAAAAAAGTAGGGGCAGGCTCTCTAGCCCATGACCACACAAGTTCCTGGACTGTGCAGCATCTGGACAGGAGTTAAAACTAAAAAAAAAAAAAAATCCATCTAAAGTTTCATAGATTGATATGCTTTTATATTCAAAAATATCTTTAAGCTAATCCTCTGTTAACGCTCTATACGTGTTTATATGCAGTTTAAGAGAGTAATAGAAATAGTAAAAAGCCTCTAAATAGTGGAAGAATTGGTAGAGGTCCCACTGGATTCATTATCAAGCAGGTTGTATAAATGTACTGAATAAGTGCTGAATGTACCGAATGAGAAATTAAAGGATTCTGGGATTATAGTGTGGCCACACCAAATAGTTTGGATGTTTTATGACCACAAATGGCATAAACTCTACGTGAACTCCAATTAGAGAAAAGTATTGGATTCCCTGTGAAATCCAGTTGGCAAAAGAATGCGAAACCCCAAACCTGGCAGGTAATATCGTTGCTGTTTTATTAATTTTGTGGATATTTATTTAGCTAATAAAATGAACAGACTTGTTTTTGTGTAAGAAGGTTTCTGGGAAATAGCTAGCTGTTTAGAAACAAAGAAGTGTGGGGTTTTTTCTCTTGAGGAGGAAAAGTGTGTATGTATCAAACAATTAAAGTTATAAGTGTTGGTTTTAACTTCCATACGTGCTCCAGACCCTCAGCTATGAGCACTGCTAGCAGTGCAGTGCTGGTCTGCATGGTAGGCTTTGTTTTGTCCTAGGGTCATAGATACTGAAAGGAAGAAAGAGAAAGAAAGATTAATCTGATAAAGGCATTGCCATTTCTAATCGGACTGATGGGAAACTGTGGTATGAAGTTAAAAAGGCAACACAGGGTGAATTACTGTGATGAACTACCTTAAAGCTGAAGCAATCAAATAGATAGCTCTCACATATAAAAATTACTGTGGCATCTTTATTCATCAACAGTTTTGCACAAGTGTCTCATACTCAGTCCCTTCCATGAACAACTAAAGCACTCTGATACATTTGATCAGATTAAATCTTATCTGGGAGACCGAGCCACTGAGGTGCCTGCTGCGTACTTCCCAGAGTTAATTTCTCATTGCCCTGCAGAAGAATTAACTTTCCAAAGCTTGAAAATGACAAACTCCAAAAGGTAACAACACCACAGTCGGGTGCCTGCACTCGTAACTTACGCAGTGGAACTGGAAGTGCTTTTACTCTTGTGTATGATAGCAGTAAAATTTTTCACATATCGTGACAGCTGGAAACCTGAGGAAGTGAAATGTGTGATTCCTAGCTCAGAAAGCTTTCATACAAACAGACATCTCATGGAACTTTTCTGCACATTAGTAGGGGACAAAAGAATCACATAACAAAATTCAGAAATAAAAAGCCTACCACTGAGTAACAGATAAACAGATATATTTGATTCAAATATAGTCAAATGATATGAAGAGCAAACACGGTATCCTACAGAATTCAGGACAAAACTCCCGTAAAAATTCACTCACTTGATTTTAAGAATTAGCTTATGTTTTGCTCTTAAGAAATGCCGGTCTTCCCGTGATTCTGAATGTCTTGAGTCTTTTGAAGTTAATGGGCTCAGAAGATAATATTTGGCAGGGTCGCATGCTAGTGAACACAGCAAACAAATACCAGTTTTGTGTGATCAAATATGTTCTTCCTTGCTAAGCATCACAAAATTATGTCCCCACATATCAGTCTGCTTAACGTGGGACTAGGAGTAAATAAACAGCTATTGACAGAGAAAATTAAAGGGATATAGAAAAACTGATCTAATAATAAGGTCTATATGTTGTTAGAATTTTTTCAACACTGATGTTGTATCACCTACAGAAGGGCTAGAAGGATTTAAAATAGTAAATTCCATGAAAATAGCCTATCCTGTCCTTCTGGAGAGGTGGATCAGTATCCAAAAAGGATGTATACTAACACTGAAAATGGTGAACAATGATGAACCAAATACATTTACAGATGTGAGAAAAAAACAACAGATGTAACTTTTAAACATTTTATTATTTTTTTTAGTGTTAACCTCACAAATCTGTCTTTTACTTGATTACTCTGGTTTTCTATCCTAAAGAATTCACATTAAATACAATATAGCATTTTTGAAATAATTTTCCTAAGATAATAATTGGAGTTTTCTGACAAAACAGCAAAACTATTTTTTTAATAAATCTTGGAAGCTGTATAGTTTAAAGATCAAGCACAATCAATTAACACTACTTCAGACATAGCATACATCACTTTAGAGTGAGAATACTTTACAGGACATTCAGTCAAAATACTGCTGTGCATTTGGTGAAATACATTTATTGATTACTTATCAGGTGTCTTATATTGTGTAGTTTACAGGACAATTACACTATTTTCCCAGCTCTGGAATAAGTTTTTCCAAACTTTTCAAAGAGAACAATCGATGGTAACACTGTTTGGAAGTCCTAAATAAATGAGAGAGACAAAAAAAGAGTTAAGTTTGGCTATCATGGTTTTTATCTTTTATTTTAAGGTAGTTCTAAATATTGTCTTCTAGTTACATTTCATTATATGAGTTAGAATGCAATTATGCAAAATAATGTATATGAAACATAGATTTTTATATTATATGTACATCACTTTGAAGAAGAGCAGAAGAATTGATTGCTTTAATTGCAAGCAAATATGTATTTCAAAGTCTAAGTAACTATAGGCACTGCAAAAATTCCCTGCTTCAAAACCTAGATTTATAGACTTTTGCAAATCATGGTATATGAAATTATATTCTCCACCCTGGCAACCAGGTAGGTTAAAGACAGCAAGATATCCTTGCAATATTTTAACTTTTCTACGTTGGTTAACATTAAAACATGTATATCAAACCAGTTCCATGAGAAACGACAAAAAAAGGAATATATATTCAATAAGTCTCAGTTGCAATGACATGATTAGGAGTTCTGGTAGAAAAAAATACAAGCAGGGTGGTTCCTGAATACATTTTTTCCAGGAAAAGTTCTTGGTTATTACATTCAATTTTTTTTTTAAATGAAAATGGTTACAAATATAAATTGAATAGCAGAAATGCAAGTGAATCTGTGCCTTAGAATACTATGTAAATTCAGCCAACAAACAAGAAAGTGAAATAAGCTAAGTATTCTATTCAGTATTTTGATTTAGCTTCTTACTACTAAATGCTCATGGCAGTTGATTAGCAAGTCTATAGTGTTTAAGATCAAGGTTTTAAAGCATTCTTAATAAATCTACTTCCTTTAACCCTGAAATACTGGGAATAGTATCAGCTATACAAAGTATTTGTTTTGCATTAAAATTGTTTTCCATTTCCAAAAGTAACATACCACAGATTAATTATCATCTTTCCAGGATCTGACAATTAATTTTTAAGACAGAATTTGGTCTGAATACCTTCTACCGTTCTCTATTGTCAACACGATGCTCTGTGAAATGCAAAGCCTCCATAGAATGTCTGAGGCCACGAGTGAATGAAAGCTAAAATTTTTATGTTTTCAACACATTTCACAACTTGAAAGATTTGGTTTTCTCTTAAAAGCAGAATGAAAACTATTTCTTTTTTTCTGAAAAATAATGTAAAGGAGAACCATCAATCCCTGGATAATTTAGATTTAGCTACTTCACAAATTCAGTTCAGCTGAATCTCCATGAACAGCCAGAGCAACTATGACTTCTGCTAAGCTTAATGCAAACACTGACATGGCCAACCTGAGTTTCATCTGCACTGCATATTACCAAACTGTGACCATATAATTTCTTCCAACTCATACTCAAAGTTATTTGTTATGATTCCTCCAACATTCTGGTGCCCAAGTCTTAAAATAGCAAGGTAGACATATTCATTCAAAATGAAATAATCTATATGTGCTGTGAAAGTGAATACTGACGTGTTCTTAACTGTTCACAAGATTTAATTTTTAATGTTTCTCTACTTCTTACCCAACAGAAACAGCCTTTTTGCATGTTTTCATATTATACTCTAAGAATGCCACAGTATTTTAATTTTCATTGTGTGTTTGGCATCACAAGCATCTTCTCACTGCAGGAAAAGTTGTCCGCGTAATTATTATAATAAATATTATTATAATTCCAGCATAACTGCAAATAATAACCTTCTGAAGTGAAGCTAGTTACATTTAATTCAGTAAAATCACCAGCCTAATATTGTTCATGGGAAAGGAAAAAACCTCACCAGTTCTAGTTGCTGAGAATTCAAATAGATAATACAGCTATAATTTAGGATTAAGTAGTAATTCAGAGTAGAATACAGCATCCTTTATTTTGAAAAGAGGAAGTATATTGTCAATTTACATGCAGGACAGCTAGGCACAGTTTAACACAAAGGCAGTGAACTTGGGGTGAGACGGAGAAACCAGTAAAAAGCGTACACCCTCCACATCAGGACAAAATCAGGAATGAGCATTGAGTCTGAGCATTGAAGAAGTCTTCATTTGCTGGAGCAGACGGCTTTTGCTATTAGGATGCCTGGCCAAACAAAAACAATTGGCTGCCAAAATTAGCTCCTTGGGACGCTTTAGGAGCCTTGAAGTGAACAGTTTTTTGAGCTGGAACTAAGCCCAGGTCCAGCTTCAAACTCAAATCAAAATGACAAAGAGGAAATTTTCTGTGCCACACGCCCCCTCAGTGTAAGATTACTTTGGGTTGGCAGCTGTACTGTTTATCTTGTTATTTAAAGCTATTTCGCTAGATACTCACAACTGAGCATTTAAACAACTGGCTCCGATTATGATGACAGCAGTTATGCTTGACCACATTTAGGAAACATCACACAGTCTGATGGATAAATGAAAGGAGTTTAGAATGTATGTAAATGAATATAGGTAAATGTTGCACAGTATGTGTATAAAATACAAATATCTTTTTAGGAAAAGAACCCCATCCATTTCTGGATTTGAAGATACAGATTTTAATCAGGTTTCAACAGTATGAGAAAGTAAGGCCTGAAAATACCACTTGGCCTTGCAAGATGTACCTCACAGCACTGAAGACAGTCTATCCCACTGTGTCACTGTATCATTGTAGCAGCAAAAAGGGAAAGGCGTTGGGAGCCAGGTTCTCATGTCTATCTAATTAGATGGTGAAAGATAGGTTCAAAGTATGCAGTGAAGAACTGCAATGCACTGCTGGTTGATTCTGGTAGACTGCCAGGATCATCTTGCATTTAAGCCGATTGCTACTTAGCATAGAAGATATGAAGTTATGTAGATAATCCTTTTGAAGCCTCCTTTTGAGGCTTCTTCAAAATTATTTTCACTGTCAGTCCTTCACTGTTGATAGCTGGAATCAATTAGCGTACACACATGAGTTCCCACTTATTGGTGAGATTGATCCTACAGTTTCGCAGTCTCAGAATCATAGGGGCATGGAGCTGAGCTTTATGGAATTTTTCCACGATGAATTCTTTAATCATGCCATATAATTCTCAGCATCAGAGACCTGTAAGTCTCAGGACCAAGACCTATTTTTAAATCCCAAAGTTAATATAACACTTCCTTTTTAAACTTGCCAAGCTTTGACTCCTTTCACTCTAGCATAATTGTAAGTGACTCAAATACAACTGACAGAGCTCAACAAGACCTATGAACCCTTTCAATATATGTGACTACTTGACTGTCATGTGTGCTCATCAGTTCTAAACAATGGAGTCAAAAAAGGTGACATAAAGCCACCAAAGATTTGTTTCAATCAGCACACTCTGATGTCATAGATTGGACTTGCCAAATGTTCACATAGTTTATCGTTGGAATGTTATTGTTAAAGACATTTTACCTCTGAGTGTGCAGACATACATAAATACTGACCATGTACAAATAATACTGGCAAACCAATGAGACCTTGTAGACCTACATACCAATTTGAAGGCCTTTGAAAATGCATTCCCTGATATTCCAGCAATAAATTTACACTAACAGTGTTTCTTTCCAAACAATTTAGAGACTACTGTACAATTTCCTGCAATGTAAAAATGTATTTTGCAATGAGATAGGAATTACAATTAAGTATCTTCTTGGAAATTTAATGAAGTAGAAAGTCAGCTGCTTCAGACCAAAGCAAGAATAGGCAAACAGCAGTAGCACATCTACTCACAGATTTTAAGGCCAGAAAGTATCATTACGACTATTTATTCTCAGCTCCTGCATACACACTCTGGGTAATTTCCTATAGCAAATCTATCAAGTCCGTAATAATTATGAAGGTGTTAAGTATGTGATAAACTTGGAACAATAAGCTTACAATAAACTTGCAATACCTGATTTACTGCTTTGTATAGTCTTTCTCTGTAATGACAAAAATTTAATTTTGTTGCATAAATAGGGATTTGGTTGCATAAATGGAGATAAAAGTTGCATTCAGTTGTATGAATGCAGTTTTCCTTCATAGGTTAGGAGAAGTAGCACATGAAGATGTTTCAAAGATAAATTCTGTAACCTCTCTAATGAAAAGTATTCCAGCTATAGTGGTGATTCAGAGCACTGAGTCCTCTTCTCAGCCAATCTAACAATACTGGAGCCACTGTACAATTGCATGATGTCAACCATGACACCACATGCTATGCAAAAGGTAAACAATCCATGAAAGGTTTGAATCTCAGAAAAACTTTTTTTCTAGTGATGGAATTATATCTGTAGGTAACCTCTGTTAAGAATCAATGGCAGAAGGAATAACTGAAAAGTGGGCACAGCTGCTAGAATCCTAATTCTATCTTCATGCTACTGAATAGTAAAAACAGGGAACAAACTTCAGTTTTCTCTAGCTTGAAATCAACATCCACAGGTACACATTAAGGCTTTAGAGGATGCAATGGGAAATTCTTCATTAATGTCTATGTAATAGTTATGTCCTTTGTGTAGGGTAAGCCCACTGAGCAATCTTGCTTTCCCACAAGGCTGGGACACAGCTCATGTGCGCACCTCATTTGAAAACCAGGCAGTACTGCCAAGTGCAGCCATAGTCCACAACCCCCTCTGTTTAATACTAAGTGGTCATATTTAAGTATTCCCTATGATCTTAATGCTTGTAATAGTAAAATTAGGGTTTTAAATTGAGCTGTCATAGTAAGACGGCTGGCCTATTAATAGCTATGGAAGTCTCTAAAAAGGAAGCAAACCAGAAATGGCAAGCTGTTATACAAGTAAAATGTTGATCCATCTAACTTTTATTCTTAGCAAATTTATCAATACTGGTTAACAATACTTCCAACTAGTACAGGGCCTTCTGACATGACAAAATGAGTGTAACAACCCATTCTGTCAATACAACACAAATGTCATTTCAAGTGCTCAAAACCCACTAAGCTACCCTAAAAAAGATTGATTTATCTGCTCCAGTGTTTCTTTGGGGCAAACTTCTCACAACTGAAACCAATTAGTGGGCCTGGCACTTGTAGTACAGAATGTAGGTCAGCATCAAGTAATAAAAAAGTATTGACTTTTCTCTGTCTGTAAGCAGCATGAAAGGGGTGCCATGGCCTTGTCGTATATGAAAAGAGCTCCATTAATTTCACTTATTTCAACCAGTGCTGTCAAATACTAATGCTTCTATTGCACTTTTCACACAAAGTACATTGACACCAATCCTGGCCCCAGTGAAACAAGTTTACAATATTTCAGTCAGTGAAAGGGGTACTATAATTTTTAATTCCCTGCTGTACATTTAGTCTCTTTAAGCAGCACTGCTCAGAAGACCTATTGAGAGATATGAGCTGGGACATTAATAATGGCTACACACTTCTTCCCATGGGCAACAGAACCTACTTCTTTGGCATAGCTTCAACAGCTAATTAGCCATAAAGTTCAGGACACAGTTGTTTGGCGTAACTCTGTTTTTGTGGCTGGTGGGCACAGACTGCCAATTTTGCTTTCCACTGTGGAGAAATATCCAAAAATGAGGAATAGGTCTTCTGTGACTTAAGGCTATAAAATTGAAAAGCTAATGTGTTAACCAATTGGGTCAACTAGCCCCTTCAAATAAGAGATAATAACAAAAGCCTGGATCATGCCTTAGGGACTGGATCTCATTGTGTCAGTGCAGAAGTATTGACTTCCAGGGAAAAGCGTGCCTAATCAGAGTTCCCTGTGCTACAGTGGACAAGTGACTAGTGATGTGACGAAGAGGGTAGAATTACACCATCTGCTATTCACCTTACCAGTGCAATGCAGAGGAGGAGTTTAAGGAGACACCATCTATATCATCCTTTAGCTGTCTACTACTGCTACCTATTCTAAATCATCTAAATTCTGTTCTTTTGGGTAAGTGCAATTAAAAAAACCTGTGCTTCCATGAAGACTTTATGAGCTTCTCCATACTGTGGATTGACACAGCGATGGTCAAACTGACCTAAAATTTTATGATCCTATTTCCCTCTTTTCTCTACTGTCTCCCTCCTAAACTGCTTCCTTTTCTTTTTCTTTTTTTTTTCAACTTAAGTTTGTCATTCTTGACAAGCTTGAGGGCTGTCTATGATGTCTAACTCATTCCCTAATTACCTCCTGCAAATGCAAACATTGTCAACAACAATAAAACACTTTGATTTAAAAAGACTGAATGACTATGCTAGAAGGCAATTTTCTACTTCCTTTAATGACTTCATAAGTGCAAGTCTTACCCTTTGAATCAACTTGCTATTAGATCTTAAAATGATATTGTAAAAGTCAACTTTATAACCTTCTGTGTTACACTTACATCAGGCAAGTTTTTTCTACTTGTTAGTCTTTTATTGACATTATGTTAATGTGTTGTAAAAAAAAATAGGAAATTATGTTCACAGTAGGAAATCTAACAGCACTACTTTAATATCCTATCTTCCAAACAGAAAGAGAAAACACTAACTGCTATTTAATTTATGTAATAAACATTTCATTATTATTACACTTAAACTTTCATGGAGATTTATAACTATCACTGACTCTTACACATTGGAATTATAAATGAGGAAACCAAACTCAAACAAATTACGAAAGATTTCTAATTATGGTTCATGAATCTGAAAAACCACTTATCTCATAATCATATAGGTTTAGATACTTTCTGCATGATGCACCCAGTACAAACAGCACAGCAGTGTATGCTCCTTTGTGACAGGCTAACATGGAAATTATAACACTATTCCTCCCTTTCTCTAGTATTCTGAGAAAGAAGTATTCTGCTACTAATCTGTGATCACTGAAGTTTGCTCTCTTAGCTCAGCAGCTAAGCTCTACTAATTTGTGCTTTGGAGATAACTGGCTAACACAAGTCAAACTCTAAAACTTCTCGTCTTGTCTAAGACAATGTATTCTAGCCTTGAAAAGAGCCTATTTCTACTCCTTTGTGGTTAGAAGCAGTTTACACACAGGAACAAAAGCACATCCCACTGTACTCTTCTGTAGCTGTACAACTTAAGCTGTGATATGACAGAAAATATTGATGCTTTTGAGAATGCAATAGCTTGAGCTATTGTGCAAGGAAAGCACAAATATTTCTAAATGGATAGGATAATTTGAAATAGCTGTGTTCATTAAGGATTACAAATGCATCAACACTTACAGTGCTCTCCTACAGGCAAAGGCTTTGATGCAAGTTTTGTGCAAGGAAGGACAAAGGAAAAAAGGGTAAGAACTTGGCCCAGTGAATTACTTTTTCTTGTAAGCATTGCCTCTCTAAAATTAACCTGGCATCTGAACCTAGCCTGTCCTTTTTGTCATGTGTAATACAACCAGCAATAAAGATTTGTGATCCAAATGTGCATTAGTTACATTTACTTAGTACCCTGCAGTTATTGTGGTTGCCCAAGGGTAAGGAAGGGTGGAATTCCCAGCTGTACCCTCTGCGTCCATTTATTCTATTTATTGATGATCCGCAAACCAGACACTGTCTGGTCCTTCCTCCCAAATACGTACTAGTTTTGCAATGCTTTATAAATAAATACAGTCTCCTTTATAAATAATAATTTATTTTATAATAAATGACAATATGATAATGAATTTGTTTATGTGTATAAAGCTAATCTACTGAAAAAGAAGAGATCGCCTTTATGTTGATACTTTTAAGGTACATTTAGACATATTCAGAGCCAGCATCAATATTAAAAGTACAGTTTGCCACACAGAAAGTTCCAGTGCATGTTGTACCATATGTTAGTCAACGTTATAAAACAACATCACCCAAATTCTGTTCTGAATGTCTGTATTTGCTAAAATTGCCAAAGATAATATTCTACTTTTTCAACTAATATAGTCTTTTTTTACAAGTAAATTGAATTAAGAAACCAATGTGAATTTGTCTGCAAGCTATTTCATACTTGGATACCCTTGATCTTTACTGAATCTGGACTAAAACACAAATGTGCAGTTGAAATAGTTCAGTAGGTATTCAGAATCCCAAGAGGTGTTTATTTGCTATTGTCATGCAAGTGTCTACTTCTTGCAGGGTATTTTAACAAAATATTTTTTAAGAGATGTTCATCTTAATTTGTTTGAGACGTATAAATAACATTGTCAAGTATGAAAACACACTGATGAGTAATCCATAACCATTTTATGAAGTTATTTAATCTGAGGTGGAACTATGTCTAATACTACATTCCTGTGTACAGAAAAATATAGAGTCTTAAAAGCATCTGATGAAAAAGTAAAGGAAGTATTTATATCATAGTGCTTGTATTTTTAAACCAACTCATTGTCCTGTCCATCACATACACTCTACTAGCAACAGGACTTGTATTAGAAAATAATGCATTTAGGGCTAAGTATGTTGACATGCCATTCATAAGCTGCCCCTTTCATTGTCTAATCTGTTCAACCGTAACATTCTCTATCCAGCTGAAAATCAGCCAGTGCCAAGTGTTAACTGCCAAGACAAACTCAGAACCATTTTAACCTGCTGGACTAAAGCCAGAAAATGTTTAACCTGCCAAGATCAAGATGCAGCTATCTCTAACTTGCCAAAATCATGCCACTAGGAGTTAAGGAGGAAAAATTCTGAGTTGAAATCCTTGAGTGAAAAATATTTGTTATCTTATCGGGTTAAGTTGTATCTGTACTTGGCATATGCAGCAAAAACAGTACTCCAGTTAGTTTTCATCTGGTTTGCCATTGTTCTGAATGATGCTTTCAAATCTGACTGCTTTCTGTGGTGAAATGAGGTGATACGCAGATCAAAGGAGAACAGTGGATGCTGTCTAGCAGAGCTTTAGCAAGGCTTTCAACACAATCTCCCAGAGAGTCCTTTTAACCAAGGTAGTTATTATAGTCTAGATATGCAGAATAATAGGTGTAATAACTATCTGAAGTATCAGGTTCAAAGGGTAGCAATGAATGGTTTGTATTGTAACTGGAACCCAGGTACAAATGTATTCCTCAGGTGCTATCTCGGGACCTATCTTGTTTATATCTTTGTCAGTGACCTGGAGGTGGAGATGGAACACATTCTCATCAAGTTCATGGACAACACCAAACTAATGGGTGCCATCAATACACTTGAGGGCTATCATTCAGAGTGATGACAAGTTAGAGGAATGGCCTGATAGAACCTCACAAAATACAGCACAGCCAAATGCACCTGGCACAGACTAACATCAGAAACAAAGAAGGATGGAGGCTGACAAGCTGGATAGCAGCTTTGCAGAAGAGGACCCGAGCATCCTGGTGGGCAGCTAGATAAATGTGGGCCAGCAATGTGCCCTATCAGTGATGAAAGCTGAAGAGAAAACCAGCTTTCCCATTTTGTAAATATAAGCTACCTTCAGAAGAGATTGAAGTGATCAAACGGGAAAAGACCCTTCTCATTTTGCAGCTTACTTTGCTTACTTTTGCAGCTTACGTTCTCCAAAGCTTACTTTGGAGATCAGCTAACACTAGAAAAATATCTCCTATACTGTGTTCATAAATGTTCTCACTAATTAATAAAACCAGAACAATAGTTCTTAGCCTAATACCTATTGCTACTTTTTCTGCCTGCATTTATTCATATATGATAACATATCTTCTTTGTGTGTCACATTTTTTTTTTGTTTTTTAGTAGCACTTTTTCTCTTGCGTAAATCCGTCGGTTCTCTGATACAGTCCAGGAATAGCATCAGCAACACTGATTGTTCACTCAGGTGCCACAGAATTGTTTTGGCATTGACATGAAGCTAGTTCTGTCAAACTGCTGCTGATTAAGAAAATTCAGGGAGAGGAACAGTTGATATTCATAGCGAAACATTATTTCATATTCAAGAGTGTTGAGAAAAGTGAAAAGGTTTACACATATTAGCACAAAATTAAGAGATATATTGTTAAACACTTAAACTAGAATCATGCTGTCTTGGTTATGACATGAATACATGTTATACATACACTAAATGTAATAATTTGTGCAAACATATTCTATGGTAGTACCTAAGCAGAAGTTTATTTCATTTTTCAGCTGGATAACTTCCAAACTAAAAAAACCTAAAAATCTAAATTCTATGCTCCCTTGTTGATGTCGAGGGAAGAATTTTGCCTTAGACTTTCTTTAATATCTATGCCTTTAATGTCTGTGCAGAACATCCAATGTACAGCTGAGTACTATTATATCTTATAAATGATCAGGAACTAGGAATTTTTACAATGTGTTATATGCTAATTTATTCATTGACAGTGTGAGGACTTTGGATTTGACCTGAAGTGTGGAAATTCTTTAAATAGCAACACGTTGGTCTTTCTCCTGACAAAGGCTTGGGCATCTGCAAAAACTACAAATCATGCCAAACTCTTTGAGTGATATATGGAGCACCACAATCCACTAGGAAATAAGCTAAGACCAACTCATTCATTTCATTTAGGTCCTTCAGTGGGATTTGAACCATCCAGCCCACAAACCATGTCTCATGAGATTGCAGTATACATCCAGTCCACAGTAATAATGATTCATATACATATTTGTATATGCTTTATTGCTACCTTTAGCTGGATTAAAAGCAATATATCAAATTTTATATTTCTGCTTCTTTTATTAGCTTTCTAGCACTTGATCAGCTGATAGAGGTGATAATGAAATGTTTTTTTATAAACTGGAGTTTGTAAGTCCTGTCCTGAGAATGTAATATTTAAAAAAATAGCCTAAGCTTTGGGGAAAAAACCAATTACAGAAACAGCATTAAAAATGCCAAGCACTGGGCAGAAGCAATTCTGGATCAGTTTAAAAAAGTGATTGATGAAACTCTAATCTGAGCTGAAGGAACAGTTTCACGACAAGCTGTGACCATTCCACACACTTCATTAGCTGCCATAATTAGCCTGGTGTTTCAATTTGTTAGAACTGGTGGGGACAATTTTACTCAGAATGCAAACATCAAAAAACAGGGTGCCTCAGACTTCAGAAGAGGCTGATGAGAAGATTTTCTAGTCTCTGTTAACTAAAAGATTAATTACAGCTGATGGGAGGCTGTACTCTGATTGTCACTCTGTCTATGTGCATTACTTTTAGCATTAGAAGAAAGACATGGTTGACACTACACTGCTCAATCAAGCAGCTTCACATTAGTGTACAAAGTCTGTAATTTTCAATTTTTTTATTGTTTCTCTTTTTTTCCCCCCTCCTCTACGTTTGAGACTTTCATATCTGATAAGTTATACTTTAAAAGAGCAGAGTATTCAGTTGCTAAAGATATGCTCTTACCACTCACTCACGCCATCATTCCTTCATACAACTGTAAGTGACAGATCCTAACAGGACTGGGAATATTATTGTTTCTTGTTATCACAGTAAAAGTGTAAATTCCTATTCAAATAGTCTTATTATCGAAAACAAAACCAATACAGTTGTGAAACAGATACCGTGTGCATCACAGCCTTTATATCTCATCCCTTTTACTTTAGGTGCTAATACGTCTGTACATTAACTCATTAAGGCTTGTAAGGTTATTTAAATAGAAATGAAGTCTGAATTTGAAGTGCAAAGGTTATTCCTAAATAATTCCATAACTCTCATTCTAGAATATTAAAACATAGTAATACACCTATGCATAAACAGCTCCTTATGTGGATATGCCTTTCATTTTCCCTACATATTTTATGCTGAGAACAACAAAAAATATAAGAGAAGAAAGAACATAGTTTCTTATCTCTATCATGGTGGAACATCCTTTTAACCTGAGTTTATAAAGGGCACATTGAAACCAGTTCTTCATTGCATTAAATGAATAAACACTGAAGTGTATTCCAAAGGGAATATCATATTACTATTTAAACAAGTTCAGAGCTGATTCATGAAATAAATTTTAAAGAAAGAAGCAGTAGCTCCTTATGTCAAACCACTAAGACAACAAGCAGTCTTTATTACTTACAGTCTCTCATTCACTCCAACATAAGTGCACAAAGCTATCTCTTACCATGATTTTTCCTTTTCAGGAAATGTAGATTACTCTAAAATCCGTTTTACTGGACTGAAGTCCTACTGCTCTAAGAATAATCTACCCTTGCTCTCTGGAGAGATCATCAAAACAACAAAACCTTGCAGCCTTTCACTCATCTTGAGCATACACCTGGCATAATCTCCCAGAACAGTTATATGTATTAATAACACTACAAATTATACAACTATTCAATCATAATGGGTCATCGTGACGAAATATGTTATTCAGACATCACTTTAAGATGCAGCATTCTGTGTTGCTGTGTATCTGTTGCAAGAAATCACCAGAATACGTACTTCTGGTCTCAGACTTCAATTTGCCAACTCACCAGCAACGTGTATTTAAAGGTGAGATTAAAAAACAGTGTCTATTTTTCTGTGAAAATGGGTAGCACCATTTTTCCTAGAACATTCTTTCTAAATAGCATTTACCTACATATTAATTACATTCATTATGGGTCAGATCCTTATCTGATGCAAATTAGCCTAGCTCCACGGATATATCTCAGTTATGCTAGGTGCTAAGGATCAGTTCTCATACTTGGATTTTTCAAGTTATATGGACCATGTAATTCTTAGAGGATTGTGAAAAGCTTTATGTTACTTTCACTTCAATTGTATTTAACCAGCACAATCAAGGTCTAGGTGAATATTATAAAATAATAATTAGTTTGCTTTTGTAGATGTGTTTCATAAAGAATTTTAAGTCACTTCAAAATATCACCTTTTTAATTCAATATTATGGCAAATGGAACTGAGTTGAAATACATTATGTTCAGCAGATATATAAACAAATCTACTTAATTCCAAGTATGCTGAACAGCCCATCCCAACCTGTCATCAAAAGAGAAGGCCAAGCACTTCCCAGTTTAGTGTGAGGATTTTCAATTCCAACAAAAAAAAAAATATTCAGATAGGGAACATCTAAAACCAATATAAACAAAATAAATTAGGTGTAACTTCAAACCCCCCCATTTCCAGCTCAACGGATTATTTTTTTGCATTAAAAGCTCTGCCACAAGTTACTGTAATGTACCCTAAGAATGCACTGAAGGAATTGGTCAAGATACTCTATTTCTAAAGGGTTTCTGAATAAACAAGAGGCTTTAAAATGTTTAAGCAATATGTACAGTGGGAATTATTTAGAAAGTTAAGACTTACATGCATCTCCCTCAAAGAAATATTGCTTAAAGTTGCTTTTACTAAAAAGCAAGATTTTCTCTTATACCACTAAGATACAGGCTTCATTATTAAATGAGGAAGGTAAGCAAAGCAAGACATTTATCATCCAACAGACAAATGACACGGGATTGCTAGTTAGACAGTATAATAAGTACCATCTAATTTTCTCGTTCGAATCAATTTATTCTTCAAAGCCTTGGATCATCATCAAGGGACTGCATTTTCCCGTTGAGAAATTACGGAACTGAAAATCAGGTTTTATAAAATATTCAACTAGTTGCCAACAAACCCTTACAAATAACCACTAGAATGGTTTTGATTGGAACAGTGGTGACAGTACCTTTTCTTATGAAAATAACTGAATGGTTTGAACTCTTCTCAGTCACTACTTTGTGGTACTACCTCAAAATCAGACCCTATAACTCATCAGTAACATGCACCAGAAAGTTTTTCCAGCCTTTCTTTTCAGCCTTCCAGTTATCCACAGATTGTTTTGTGCATTCAGTTAAAATAGTAGTCAGGGATATTTTTTGTATATTTTAATTTGCTTCACAGTGTTTACCTTCCTGCTATACCTAAGAAAATAGTTTGAAAGATCACAGATAATCAACAATAATTTGTATTACGTATATCAAGGGCAGAATTTTTCAAAGGCAACCCGGCAGTGGTGACCTTAAGGATTTTCTCAAAGGAAACAATCAAGAGGTTTTCCCATGGGAGTTCTGAAAGTGATCTTTGTGACAAAGTATATTTCTGTACATATGACACAGTCATTCAGTAAGGAATCTGGAAAAATCACTGTATCAACTGTCAAAAGTTGAAATTGTCATT
The DNA here is from genome assembly GCA_013400135.1 of Rhinoptilus africanus. NCBI lineage: Eukaryota > Metazoa > Chordata > Aves > Charadriiformes > Glareolidae > Rhinoptilus > Rhinoptilus africanus. The sequence continues at coordinate 326,014 of VXBO01003401.1, forward strand.
TGCTTTCCTGGAAGACTGAATGGGTGCATCTTATAATGAGAGATATTTCATTCTAGTCCTGTGAATGAGAGGTAATGCCTGGTGTTCCCACTGTTGGATACGGCATGCTCCTGTCTTTTTAAATTTATTTGCTTTTGAATAGTACATTATGACGTGTACTAAATACAAAAGGCAAAAGAAAAAAAAAACAGTACAAGTTGCAAAATTGGCTAAGCCATTTTTTGTTATCCATTTCAGAGACCACCTAATATTAAGCTGGCCCGTGATATTAAATTGGGCAACACTGCTCTTTTTTTGTACTACCTAACCAGGTAGCTGAATGCCTGAGCTCCAAGGAGCCCGCCGTTCTGAAGGATAATGCTGCTGTGGGAATCGCCCTATGTGCCAACAAGGAATTACTCAAGTTGATTTTTACATGAAGGTACAGCAGCCTTCTGACTCACAGTGATTGTTCTGAGAGCAGAAAATATATGCTACAGGTATAAAAGATATGCTTTCCATGAATAGCATAGGATGTATTGTTGTAGGATCAGATCCTTGGGTTTAAATTATTTGTTTGGCACATGACTCAGGATGGGAAGAAAAGTGACAGAAAGCAGCCTTATCTTGGAAAGAGACAGTTGATAACTCAAACTAAGGGTCCATTTGGGGCATCTGAATAGATACATCAAGTCATGCCAACAGTAATAATCATACAGGACAGTAATCATTGGTTGGGAATTGCTGGAGTGCAACACACTTTGGCAACAACCCTTATTATCCCTGATATGGCTCATGAGGAAATCGGTGGTGTAACAAGCAAACTCTTACAGATCATCTAATAATTCCCCTACAACAGAGTCACTTCTGGCTGCCACATTATGTCAGCTCTGCATTGCCTAGAAAAACACATTGCAGTTGTATGGTGTACTAAGAATCTGGTAATCAAAATAAATGGTAGCTCTTCTCATTGTATATTAGTAACTTCTGTCACAAAGTGTGCTAGTAAACATGGCCTTAAAAGTAACCTGTAATAAGGCTCATAATACATGTGCATATTAGCCAACATCACACTGTATTAGAAAATATTCTTGTGTAATCTTTTTTCCCCCTAATTAAAATGAAAAGAAAACAAGCAAATTCCTTTAAAAACTTGTCACAAAGTCCCAATCTAAGAGAGGTATAATGTATGTGTAAACATTTTCTATCTCAAGTCCAGTCACTGCAAGGTTAGGAAAAATAGAGTTAAGGTGAAATTTAAATAAATTTCAGTATACTCAGGGATGGAAAACTGTCAATAGTGTACCAAACAATTCTGCCATATGATGACCGCATCCATGAGACACATGACTGTTGCGAGTATGTTGTTGGTCCTACAAGAGGTGAAACTAATTTTCAAACAGAATGAATCACTTCCCTGCTCCTCCTCTATTTTTCCCCTCACAGAAATACTATACAAAGATAAATTTACTGTGGAACCACAGGACATAGTGGTCTCAGAATAATGTGGAAGAAAATGGATTGGCCATGGCCATGTAGAAGAGTCACACTCACTTTCTAAGGCACTGAGATTTTCAGGCCATATTACATTCTCCTTGTGGACATGTTCCCACATATCTGGAACCTAGGGCCCTATCTGATAATGTGATTCCACTTGGGCTGTAAGGTGAGCAACAATGAAAACCTCAGAGGATATTGAACTTCCAGAAACAGCAGACTACATAAAATAGGATGAATTCCTTGGACACACAGCAGGTTTTCCTTCTCATCATAAAAAAGCCCAAACTTAGTGAAGTCATGTGAGAGGAATTATGCAGTTGAGACATTCATAGATATTTGATCCTTACAATCTTCTTTAAAGGTAGAAAGAAAGTAAAAGATTATAGAATCATAGAATATGTTGGGTTGGAAGGGACCTTTAAGGGTCATCTAGTCCAACCCCCCTGCAGTAAGCAGGGACATCTTCAACTAGATCAGGTTGCTCAGAGCCTCATCAAGCCTGGCCTTGAATGTTTCCAGGGATGGGGCCTCCACCACCTCTCTGGGCAATCTGTGCCGGTGTCTCACCACCCTCATTGTAAAGAACTTCTTCCTAATGTCTAATCTAAACCTACCCTGCTCTAGTTTAAAACCATTGCCCCTCATCCTATCGCTACATGCCCTTGCAAATAGCCCCTCCCCAGCTTTCTTATAGGCCCCCTTCAGGTACTGGAATTCTTTCTGATTCCAGATCAAGAGTTCTTTCCATTTTCTGTTATCTCTCTTATGCCAGATAGGAAATTTGTGACAGTTCTTGGACAAAGAGCCAAATTTACACCTAGTGTAAATCAATGAAACTCTATACTTTGCATTCGACTTATGTCCTAACATTCTTTTATATTAACTCTGGTTTAAAGTACATACACACATTGGTGTTTATCTGTTATATATGTCATGATTTAATTAAATACTTCAGCAAGTTTATATAATCTCGGTTGAAGGCAACCACTGTCCGACAAAATCAACTGAATCTGTTGATTGTACCAATATCTACACTAGCTGAATTTCAGCCTGTAATTCTCTGCATTTGGTGACAAAGATGGAAGTGATACGATTTACATAAGGAACAACTATTGCCTGCTCTAATGACTACCCAATACTGTGAAAATGTCAGTAGTGTTGACCACAGCCCAATTTCTACTGCTCCAACAAAAATAGAATTGTGTTGGTGGTAAATTACAAGGGGTATTTTTCCTAGCCTAGGCAAGGCCACAACAGCCAGAAATATTTGAACTTGATATTTGATTAATGCTGGCAGTATTCTATAAGTGATTTCCACTCGACAACGTCTAATTATTTAATTATTTTGTGTTATTAATGGAAAGAAACAATTCAAAACAAACAGCTAGAATGACTGTTTTGCAGGAAGCTCATAATCATCAATTCATGCATGTAGAAATCTTCCTAAAATTATATTAAGATGGCCTGTTGAACTTGAAAGGCATATTTTATCCCAATCAATGCATAAAAGTAAAATTATCCATAACTAAGGCATGTTTCTCTGCTGTACAGTTCAGCTGTAATGATCCCCACACACTGCACTTGCACATCAATTATGATAATCATAATCACGGTCGTTAAGCTGAATGTTCATTATTATCAGGATGCTGGTGACAGCAGATTCAATCATCGGGTGCAATGGGCAGGCAGTCACAGTCCCACCCAAGTTTCTGCAGACAGCGTTGTGCCACATTAAATCTATGATGTGTTCCACATCCCACTCCATTCCAAAAGCTGTAGACGGTAAAGGTCAACTTTATGTTCTGTGCAATATGCTTAGGTTCTCTAAATTAATTCTTTGCAATACTGGGTATTTTTATGCTTTGTAGATAATAAAATTCTGTTTAGGGCCAAAATGCCTGTGCAAATAATGAAACAGTGATGCAGTCGTACTGTAATTCACCTATAATAAGGCATCAGAGGAAAGAATCTATCAGGAAGGAACATCTTAAAATGTCACTTCCAGAATTTTGCAAATAAGAAAGCATTAAACACTGTCATTAAAGTCGGTTTTCTAAAATGCATATGCAAACTAATTCCAATACCGATTAAAGGCTATAAGCTATCATTTCTGCCTCAGTAAATACGAACATATGTGAGAGTTTTGACAACTGAAAGATTATAGTTAGTGTATGTGATCCCTTGACTGTCCAGCTACATCGGAACCTATCATTGTAGATTAAATTTATAGTGACTGGTAATTTTTTTATACTGGTATTTCTTACAAATTCTATCAAAGGCATTCCAAGGTATTTGGACATGCAATATTAAACTAAAAATATGAAAGCATTTTTATAGAGGTTTACAACTGGGTAAACTAACTAGATTCAGTTTCACTAGAGGTATAATATTTCCATTTCTTGTTTATTTTTAATGAAGAATTAGAATACAACAATTTTTCCCTTAACTCAGAAACTTCTTTGAAATGTAAACAGAATTAGATAAAAATTTGCAGATTATAAGTAGATGAAAAGAAGAACTATTAACTTTTCCTCACATATCTATGGTAATCATTATGTTTAGAAGAAGTCTATGCTAATACCCTTACATTTTCCAGAAGAAATATAACAAGGCAATATTTTTCATTGTTGTTCGTTTTGCTTCTAAAGTAATTATACAATCTACATATTGATTTTTTTGTGACTTGAATTAAAATTGCTCTTGAACACACACAGGGAAATTTTTTATATGTCGTTTAAAAAAAAAAAAAAGCCAGCTAATATCAAATAATACCTCAGCAGTTCAGAGGGGTTCAGATCCACTGACTGCTGAACTGAGTCCTTGAAAGAACTTGTGAAGTAGTTTATCTTCACAGCAATGATAAGAGAAACCTCACTGGTACAATACTGTCAGAAGCTGAATATACGTCATGGCAGCTATTCAGGTTGCAATATAAGTTGCATCCACAGAAATATCACCTTATGGGAAACTCAAAGGAGACTTGTGTTTAGAAGACAAACTGTCTCACAGACCAGCAAAAATCTAGGGGTTTTGGTAATATTTCGATACATGCCCTTTAGCCTGGTGATTCATTAGAACAGGATAATTTTGTTCATAGCACTGATATATACGAAGTTTTAATACAGTTTAGAAATTAGAAAGGGACAAAGAGTTCTTTCAAATTTAACAGTTATGAAAGTATGACCTCACACCTGCCTCTAGGATCTTTTCCATTAAAATATAGTGAGGAGGTGGAGGGCTTGGGTGTGGGTTTTTTTCTGATAATAATGACCCATTAAAGCAGCAAGTAGGTCATAAATAGCTCTTTTCTCCTCTTATCTGTCTGTTTGGGTAAGCAGCTCCTAATTGAAGCTTCATATTGATTTAGAATGTTGGGTTAATGTATACAGCTATTCACCTTCAGAGACTTATGTTGAAATCTATCCAAGATCACAAGTAAAGTGAGGTTAGTTGTTTCAGCTAAACCCATAACTTATGTAATATTATATACTTGTGATATGATATGCAATATAAATATGTTTACATTGTTTGATATCGTCATCTGAGCCTGATCAAGACGTGCTAAGGACTGGAAAAGAAAAAGTTTTTACAGGACAAGGTGAGGACCATCAATAAGACTTTTAGATCTTTTTTATGTATCGTACTTATGCTGTGGGACTTCAGCCAGTCATATCCTCCATTCATTGCTTCTGAAAGACAAATTCAGATCTTTTTCTTTTAATGTTGATCTTTGTACCTTTATTTGCAATGATTTAATTAATTTAGGTTAAATTTTAGGTTAAATTAATTAGGTTTAATTTAGGTTAAATAGCAAAATCTTACTCTGAGCTCATTTTAAAGCTTAAAGCTTTGAGAAGCACTTTTTAAAAAATATTACTTCTCAAACTAAGATTCCTTAGAATTTGTTATATATTTATAAAGGTTAAGTTACTTTCAGGGAAATGAGTAATCATATCTTACACAATGTTTAGATTGGAAGAGACCGCTTGAAATCATCTAGTCCAACCCCTCTACTCATCTGGAACAGGTTGCCCTGGACTGTGTCTAGCTGGGTTTTGAATACTTCCAAGGATGGAGACTCCACAACCTCTTTGGGCAACCTGTGCCACTGCTCTCACAGGAAGAATGAGACCCTCACAGGAAAAAAAAAGTTTCCTCGTGTTCAGGTGCAATTTCACGCATTTCAGTTTGTGTCCATTGCCTCTTGTCCTGTCACTGGACACTACTGAGACTGAGAGGAGTCTGGCTCTTCTCCAGAGAGAAGTCTGAGCTTCTCTTCGCCAGACTGAAGAGTTCCAGGACTCTCAGCCTCTCCTCATACAAAAGACAGTCCAGTCCCTTAACTATCCTTGTGGGTCTGTGCTGCACTCTCTACCAAGCCTGTTATCCCTCTTGTACTGGGAAATTTTAACATTATTACGATACTTAACACAAATAGAGGTAATGCAAACAGGACACAAACTCCTGTTAAGAACATGTTCTGAGGAAAATTACCTCTTGCAGCACTACAAAACCAGAAATAATATGATATGCTCCTGAGAAAACAGACAGTTTAATGACACAACCTTGCATTCAAAAATGGCTCTTCACTAATTTTTGCAATTTTCCAAAGAATGTAAGCAGTAAAATCTTTCATTGTTTCTAATCAGGTTTTGCCATAATTTTCTGAAGGTTTATCTTAATTTGCAAGAATAAATATGCAGTGACTTACCTTGTCCGCTACCCACTTCTTAGGCTGTACTTCTCGGAAGTGTTTAATTCCATAAGTTTCTTGGCCATATTTGGCTGACCTATGAATTGATGGGTCATACTTCTCATTTTTATGATACGAAGAAAATGGCAGAAACCTGAGATTCAAGAATATTTAAAAAACAATTATGCTTTACTCTAGATGCCACAGGGTTGACATAAATCATAGATACCAATGCTACAGGAGGTGACAAGGACATATATTTCTGCTATTTTCCGCTACCTTCTTAATGTTCCCCCTTGGTATTTTGAGAGGATTACTGCAATTTGTCCTGTGGCTGCTTTTACATTAAATTTAGAGCAAAGAGATATAGAGCTTGAAACAGGATAAAATAAAGACTTTCTGTACAAAGATATAACTTGCATTACTAGACTATTACTTTGGCCGTATCTGCAATACCAACTAGTATGACATGAAGAGAGAATGAGCAGGGTTCAATTTGCTGGAATCTGCATGTTGACATCTCAAATCTTAGTAGGCATGCACCACGCACAAGTACAGAGCTCATTTCTGGACAACTTCCATCTGCTCTACAAGTCGTGTAGGCCCCCAACACATAACCTAAACTTGATGGTTCCATGAGCACACTTGAGCAAACCAGCCGCAGGTGGGCGTTCCTGGGCATCACCCGCGAAACCACCTGGGAGCACTGCGACAAGGGGGTGCCTCCCGAGCTGGGAGAAAGGGCGGCCAAAGAGTGAGGGAGGCAGCAGTCCGGCCCCAGCGGTCTGCACGGCACTTCACCCGGAAGGGAGCTGAGAGGCTGCCAA